>JAJOOO010001492.1:0-37525 GCA_029582685.1 Solanum piurae | reverse complement strand
TGATGGATATACTATGATCTTATATATATGACATATATTATTTGTCGAAAGGGTACATGAAGTTATTCTATTTTAATTGATAAAATGAGATTAAGAAGGAAAAAAAAATTCCTACATTTTATTTGTTAAAGTGATATTAGAAGAAAGAAAACAAGAATAGTGTTCTTTAATAATATTTTAATTAGGAAGAAGATGTGTTTAAAAAGAAAAAATATAATATATTTATTCTGAAAAGGGCATTTTTGACCCTTTTGTAACTGTAGGGGCATTTTTGAGCCAAAATATTGACGGTAAGGGCATTTTTTAGCCAAACTATAAACGGAGGGCATTTTTGTTCCTTTCATATAGTTTAAGGGCATTTTTGACCCTTTTCCCTTTAAAATTTATCAACTTATTACTTATAGAACTATATTATTGATTTATATAATAATTGTCTCAATAAAATGATGTTTTTCAATGTTGAATTGATAAAGTTTTGCTTAAAAATAATAATTTAAAAAAATATTTGAAAAAATCATTTATAAAAAAGATATTAAGGAATAATTTACATCTAAAAATTTAGAAAAATAAATAAATACAGATAAAATTTATTTAAATTTTAGGCCTCTAATTAAAATTTCGCTTTAGGTCTCGAATTATGTTGAACCGCCCCTGAGAACTATAAAAATATAAGGAAATAATTTTTCTAATTATTATTACGTATTTAAGTAATTTAATTTTTTTAATTTTGGAGTTGAAGGAAATTTTTTATTTATAATCTTACAATTTTTGAATCTTACTTCAAGTTTTCTCGATTTATCTATAGATGTTTCTTTTCTATATATTTCTGTATATTGAAAATAAGTAGCAATATTCATATCTATAATCTTAATAAAAAAACAAATTAAACTACACTAGAAAACCTGAACTAATAAATCTTAATTAAATAACTATAAGAAATTAAAAATCCTAAAAGAACCTAGAATTCTTATTGAATCCTTTTTTTTAACCTATAATATCAATTATAATTGAAATCATAAAAGGAATAGGACATAATTAATTTTCTTTCTTCTCAATCCTTGTTAGCATCGGATTTATCACATAATTGTTTATTAATATAAATATGTGGTTCTTTGTTATAAATATTACTTCTTATTTACCTCAACAATTAATTGCTCTCTTTCTTCTTCACAAATTAATTTAGAAAATAATCATCGATCATGGCAACTTATACTTTTGAACATAGACATAGACAATATTTAGAAGATGTAATTGAAAGTCAGGTATATTACTAATCTCTAATTAATTACCTCAATTTTCCAATAAGGTTTTCAACGTTTAATTAGGTTTTATAGAATTTTTTGGGTTAAATTTTATTACTTATAATAACTAAAAAAATTCGTCATTATGATTGTTTATCGTGTTGTTGTTGTTTTAAGATGTTTTTATTGAATGTTTAAGTATGGAGAATGTTCGTTCACGTGTCAGAATTTTGACTATTTTGTTGTTTATTGTGTCTTTATAGTCTAACAATTTTCTTGAATATTGTTGAAGTATACATAATGTTTTAACCTTCGTTATTGTTATTATTTGTTTTAGCCTAATTATATCTTGAATATTAAAGTACATCAAGAATCGTCAATTGTTTATGTGTGTTACGATAGCTTGATGTTTTTTTTAATGTTCCAAGTATGGAGAACGTTCGTTCACGTGTGATGCATCAGAATCTTGACTATCTAGTTGTTTGTTGTGTCTTTATATCCTTGCTATTATTTTAAACTCTAGTGTAGTGATTTTCTTGAATGTTAAATATACAAAATTATAATGTATCATAATTGATGTTAGCTCTTCGTGTATTGTTTTGTTATTGTTAGTTTCTGTTTTAGCCTAACTATATCTTGAATATTAAAATCGTTTTTATATCAATTGTTCATCCACGATCACATATTGACACGTTCATGTGATGCATCATAATCTAAATCATATTTTTTTAATTTCTTGTTGTTATGGATGATTATGATTATATCTATTAAATACTAAAGTTTCCTTTCTTTTTTTTATATGTAGGGTTTCTATGTGACAAACAATTATGGAAGGGAAATACCTTGTGGAATAGTAAAAATTGATGAAAAATCTGTAATTTTTGAAAAAGCAAAAAATGCTGCTGTTTTTGCAGTTAGTAAATACAATGAAAAAATGGAACATTCATCGAAATTAGGAATATTGAAAATTATAAATCTTAATTTTGAACCTGCTGCTGGTGCAATTTATTACATGACTTTGTCAGTTTTGGAAATAAGTTCTGGAAATATTTTTCATTATCAAGCTAAAATATGGGAAAAAATCAACACTAGTTACAAAGTTGATATTTTTCAACTTGCTCCTTATGTGCCAAGATTCTCAGGTAATTAATAATACTTCAACTTTTTTAAATATTATTTTTGATTTCATATCGCTCGTTATATGTTGTTTTTGTTATTATCTATTGTCTCTTGTACATTCATTACATCTTTTTCTAGATTGTTTTTGTCTTGAGCCTAGAGTCTATCGGAAACAGTCTGACACCTCTTAGGTAGTCTAGTACCTGATTTGGGGTCCGATTATTCTGAATTCACATCTCAAAATTTGAGGTATAAAGTGTTATCTACTAATTAGCATAAGCAGATTTAAAATTTTTTGAACATGAATGCACCACTTGAAAAAAAACGTCAACATCCAACCATGTGCACCATTTAGTCTTCACATGCCCCATTTCTAAACCTATAGACTCGCTCCTATTACTAAGTCGATTATATTCCATATCCATAGTTCGAATCAAGAGTTTTAATTATTACCTTGAATTTTCTTTTATCTTACCATTATTAGTTTTTTGTATGTGCAGAATATCAGGATTTCTCTATTAAGGTTAATAATTTGCAAGACTGGATGGATGAGAATTATATATATTACAAGTGTTGCTGCAGATATAAAAGGGTAATTTTTTTTTATAAAAAAAAACCTAATTTAATTATTCATATTCATATATATTATTTTCAAACTTGCAAGTATAATAATTATCTAATTTTCTTTATTTTTTTATTTTTTTTTTGCAGCTTGTTTCTGTGGTGGTGATTAGAGATGAAGAAAATGGAGAACCATTGGGCTATGGTTTTATTAATTTCAATAAAAAATCAGCAGCAATGGAATTTTTAGAGAGCAAAAATGGAAAACAAATGCCAAATTCCAACCAAATTTATTCATTGGAGATTTGAGAAAAATTGAAGGATTTTGAGGATTTTTTTTTTGGAAATAGTGTGTTATGCTTTTTATTAAAGGATTATTTTTTATATATATCAATCATTCATTAGTTTAATTAATGTAATATTTACACTTGGCGATCTATTTAGTGATAAATTAGCAATGAAGTTTGTACTAATTATCACATAATTCTTTTGTTGTAATTATTATGAGTCTCGAATTGTGCACCAATATACACACCATATACGTAGCAATTTGAATAGAAGGGAAATTGAAATACTAAATTTGCATGAGAAAGTTTTACAATGTTTTATTTTTTTCATTTTTTTTTCACATTAATTAAAACCATAGCATAATAAGTACAAGAAATGATTAAATAGACAAAACACTTGCCCTTCTAAGTTGCATTGCGGCAAATTCTAGCAGTAGGATTTGAGACACAAACTTGAAAGTACTTCTTCTTAGCCTCCGGTGAGCCGCGCTTCGGCTCATCGTCTGCCATGGCGACCCCCGCCACAGAACATGCAGCAGCGGCCGCCATGGCAAAGAACAACTCCCTACGACCACCACCGTTGTTGTTGATCTCCTTTTTGTTGCTCATTACAACATTTTCTCCCTCAGACACGTTAGAACTTGCTTTCACCATAACAACCCTAGCACCACGGGTCGCAGCCGGGGCTTTGGTCAGGGCCGCGACCGAACCGCCGGCCAAGGAGGTTGTCATTGTCATGGAAGCCATTTGATCAACTCAATATACTACTAGTTGATTTCTCTTGTGCAAGGAAGAATGGTTTGGTTTGTGTTAAAAATAAATGTTATGTATGTAATGGAACAAAAAATGAAATAGTGAATTGCCATTGGTAATGTCTTATCCATTTTCTTATCTAAACAAAGGGTTGACAGCCAATGAACTTTTGCCATGTGGAAAGCTCAATCTTGATCTTGAAAAAATATTTGTGGTCAATTATGCCCCATGTTGTAAGTACCAATTTTTTTGGCTCTTCATCTAATGTTGGGGGTACTCTTTTTTCTTTTTGGGGGGTGGGGTGAGAAATTATTCATTGGTTGCTAATATTAAAATTTATCCAACCATTTATCCATTGAATTTGCCTATTGAAGAGTAAAATTTGTCAACAAAAATCTCATTTAAAAAAAAAACAGTTTATTCAATTGATTTTGCCTATTGAAGAGTTTATACCTGATCTCGGATATATCAGGAAATCTGTGGATACATAGTTTACGGATATATCCGAGAGAGGATATGGATGTATAAGAGAGAGGATAGGGATGTATCTGAGTGAGGATTTTTGTAATTTTTTTAAATATAATTTTTTTTTAGAGATTATGATATCTTAAGTTATATATTTATGTAATTTTTTCTAAAAGAATTCAAAACCCCATTAAATTAGAAATTCTGACTCCGCCTTAACCCCTTGCTAAGAAATGAACATTTGGGCTTGTGGGCTCAAAAGGGCCTGTTCGGATATTTGGTCCATTTCCCTTTCCAAAGCAGTAGGCCCATTAGCCCATTAACGATTCCGCAACACCGGTTTAGCTTACGATGTGATTGGAAGTCCTCACCAAACAAGTACTATCTTATAGAGAGTCGACAAGAAATTTCATTTTTAATTGGCCATTTCGATCCTTATTTTTACATTTATCAATTGTGAATTAAAGACTTTGTCACACACAGACTTATAAATAAACGTGACTTACAACTTGCAATCCTCACAAACAAATTACGAGTTCAAAATCAATTTACAATATCATTTATCTAAATTTAAAGTTCGATACATTTTGATGGTATATACTATATAACATATATATTTACCCAATCAAATTACTTATTATTAAGTAGTTGCATATAAATCTCTTTACAGAAGCTAATTAATTATATTAACCAAAATTATGTCCTACTTAATTAAAAGAAATATTTATACCGTCAATATATATAAAATAAATCCTTTTATCAAACTATATCTTAATTTATCATCCTTATTTTTGGTTAATTGCAAGACAGAATCGGAGACCTTTATTACTATCTTATATTATTGGAAAACTTTCAAAATTAACTTTGGCAAGCAAATAAATTAATAACATTTCTTGCCAAGGAGAAAAAATAAATTATTGACGGTAAAAAAAAAAAAGAAAGGAAAATCCAGAATTTGAAAAATACCAAAGAAAAATTTGAGCATTTGACTCTAATTTACTCACAAAATTAATGATATTAATGTATTTCAAAAAAATTGTGGGGAATATCTTGTTCTTCCAAATTTGGAGAATAATTTTCCAACTATTGTTTACTTAATTATGGTTATAATATTTGTTAATGTGATATAATCTTGACCTTTAAAATAGTATACATATCTCTCATCTAAATGTGTACTTACGAAATGGAGAGAAAATATAATAGGGTCGAGGGGAGCCAAATCCATACTCCATCTATAAATACTCTCACATGCATAACACCTCCAACATACACAATTCAACATTGTTCTTATTTGTTACATTATTCCCGAGCCCTGAACCTTGAACCCTGATCGTTATCTAGCTATGGACGAGGCCTTGTTTTTCGTGGGCGGGTTCGGGTTGTTATTTTTATTTGTGGTTATTATCAAATGGATATTTACGCCACCTACTTATTATTGTTCTTATTGCTTCTTTTGCTAAAATGCCAAAACCTAATAATGGTGGTGGTGATCATAAGTAATTTTTTTAAATTTCTCTAGTAATCACTTTAATTTTGAGATGATTAATAGCAAAACTAGAGTTTTTTTTTTTTTTAAAAAAAAAAGAGTTTGGATTTAGTTAATTAATTATAATCTGCATGCATGTTAGACTATAGTATTGGTGTTGGAATATTTCTCTTAGTTTTTTCAATGAAATAAAGTTTGTTTTAATTTTTGGTATTTAGTTTATGCACTTGTTGTTATGTTTATATTCTATACTGTTTGTTTATAATGTGGATGGTTGTTTTATCGAGAAAATGTTTACTCTTTTTATTTCAATTTATGTGACATAATTTTATTTTCGATCGATAGTTTATTTTGACATGGTTGAGAACTTGAGATGAAAAATGTTGAAACTACTTAAAATTAAAGTATTGTCATCTAAGTCACAATAATAACAATTCAAAATAATTAAAAAATATTTAAAAAATTGTGATCAAAGAACGACTTGGTTATATCTTAAAATATGAAAGATACCACATAAATTGATAAATAGGAAGTAGCATTTCGGTAGTATCTTAAAATCTGAAAGATACCACATAAGATGCCTTTTAAATGATATAATCATTCTTTATAATAATATTTCTCTATAACAATGAAAATTTTCATTGGAATGCGACCAAAAAATATCCTTGACAAATTTTTATTGTTGTTATTGTAGGTGGAAAGGTTCCATTGCGATTGAACTCTGTTAATTATTAGTATTCTATTTTAACATGTAATGGTAGATTACAAGGTGATGTGCAATTTCTTGAAAACAGAGTTTTATTTTTTAACTCGTGACCAGATTTCCTCTCTATTGTTGCTATTAATTTGTATCATTATTTATTACTTAATAAGTAATGATTGAGCCATATACGATAAAGAGGTTATTTAAAATGTGTACAACGTAAAGTAACTCTGATCCAAATCATGTATTTGTCTTAAGAAATATATTGAAGATATACAAATTATTAATCTGAATTACTAAGAAAATCTCAATGGATATGTATAGAATCTAAAATGCAACACAAAAATGTTTCATTAGAAATTAAGATACCATAACAATTGGTACCTTATGTTAAAGTTTCAACATATATAAGGTAACATCATTCGTATCCTTAATGAAATGTAGTCTCATTTCCAGCTTCAAAAAAAGTTGAGTATGACGATTGATTTATTTATGTCTCTAGTCAATTGATTGATTGATTTATTTATGTCTCTATATCACAACTTCTTACCCTAATTGAATTATTCGTCTTGTCTATAGTTTTACTTTTCATAGTTCAGTTTCTTTCATTTGGTCATGGTCATGGTCATGGTCGTGGTCGTGGTAGTGGTCGTGGTCGTGGTGATGAAGAAGATTAAAGTAGTGAGTAGTTAATGCACTTGTTGTTATGTTTATTTATAGGGAAAATTGTATAAATAACAAACTATTAATTTAAATTAAATGTTATAACCACAGTTTCATTTAATTGTAATCCATAGCAAACACTTGTCATTCGCCTTTCTCCCCAGAGAATCTGGCTCGCCACTCTCCCTCGCCTCTCTCACTTTATACAAACACTAATGTATAAATTGCGTTTGTGTTTGTATAAAGCGAGAGAAAACTATATATACAAATACAAATACATATATTTTCTTCATATACACTTATAATTATATAAATACAGGAAGATCTCTTTTGCCTTTCTCTCTTTCTCGCTTTATACAAACACAAATTATACAATAAAGCGAGAGAGAGATTTGATATACAAATATTTTATTTCGATTCAATTGTATACAAATTCTAATTTTATGCAGATATACAAACACAATCATTGATACATATACATAGTATTTACATATATACACTTATCTAACCGATATACATATACAATCGCTGGGCTTTTATACAAACGAATGTCATGCTCCATAGCAAACATAAAATTTGTTATTGAGCACAATTATGCAAAATTGCAAACTATAGCTATAACATATAAATATGATTTTTATGTTTGCTAAATCTAAAATTTACTCTTATTTATATTGTTTGATTATGTGGATGTGTTTATTTACTAGTATTTAGGTACCTAGTTATCATATTGCCCAACAGAGGCGGATTTAGCATATAACATAGTATTTGTAATATTTGAATGTGAATTGAGTTATTACTACTGTTATATGTTAACATGAGAAACTCATTTACTTCAAATTTTGAATCCACGTCTATCAATTTTTATATTTTGCTCTTTTTGGTCCGGATAATGGTGTTTTTTACTTCTTTTTAATTAGTCCAATATAACATATCGAACCATTATGACTATACATAGTTAGTCCATTTAGTGAATTGGGCCCATATGTACATAATATTAATTGTGTAAAAACTAAAATGTCACTGATATACATGTAATCAATCGATATACGTAGCGAAATAGATACTACTCATGTTGCTAGGACTTCCAAAATGTCATTGCATGTCGAATTCTCTAAAAGTAGGATTCGAACCAATAGAGCAGTTTTTAAGTCAAAATGGACTCAAGCCAGTCTGATGTATATTCATAGGCAACAAAGGTTACAGCACCAGCAGGTGCTGCTTTAACAATTGATGGGACAATGCCTTTATATAGTCCAGCCCAACCTTCCTCTAGCAAGATCCGGCGGAGGCCATCGTACATATTTTTATAAGCACGAGGTTCGAGTCGAGCCCCGTATCTTGGATGCCTCTGTAGTCCTTCAATCTGTAAGGAGATATGGTAGTAGTTCATTAGCTGATCTGAAATAACAGTTTCGTATGTGATTGAATATCAGAAGCTCACACAATATGCAATAATTATTTTTTATGATCGAGAAATTTGTCTGGAGCCAACCAAGCCTATGGAAATCAGGAATGTGGGCCCACCCTCTTCCCTTCTTCACTTAAATACTAGACTTAGTTCGAACTTGTGACTTGAAACACAAGGTCAATTGAACCCCGAGGTCCAATATGCAATAAGTTTGCATCTATTCATTCGTTTACTTGATGCTTATAATGATGTGAAATAAAAAAAAAAAAAAAGGGCAGCCTGGTGCACTAAGCTCCCGCTATGCCCGAGCGTGGGTCCGTGGAAGCCGGACCACAAAGGTCTATTACACAGAGCTTTACCTTGCATTTTTGCAAGAGGCAGTTTCCACAGCTCGAATCCGTGACCTCCTGGTTACATAGCAACTACTTTACCGGTTACGTAAAGGCTCCCCTTTAATGATGATAAGGTAATCTTATATTTGGCTTGAGAGAAGAATACACAATGGGAACAAGAAATAAGTAGCTAACACAAGAAACCACATTTACTCTCAAAATCCATGACGATAACAGGAGCGCTAATGGTTTCAGAATTCGATAGTTACAGACAAACAAACAGACTAATAGCCTCCATTCTATGGTCAAGTCCCTAAAAATGTCTTAAATCTCATCTAGTAATTTTTAACCTGATGATTATACTGAGGCACTAGATAAATGAAGAAGGAAATCTACCTGGAACCTCTTTTTAACCACGTCAAGAGGATGGCAGACAGTTTTAGCACATGTTCCGGAACCTAAACCACAGATGAAAAGCTGAAAGCTTGAAATAAACTCATCACCTTGGCTTGAGTTAGAAGATCTAAGACGATTCCAGGCCTACAAAAAATTAGGCCAAATTGTGTAAGCCGAAATAACTTTGCAAACAACTGTTAGAATAAACTTTAACATCATGTAAACTTGCAACAACAACAAGAAACAACAGGGAGTAGCAAGTGATCGAAGAACAAGAAACTACGCGAATAATCAATTCTAATACTATCTACCCACCAAGCCTTCCCGCAGGGGATTGAGACAAGCCTCAACTACCTTCTACCCTGATTCACGACCTCCATATCCTCATGTCTAAGGTCATGTCCTCGATAAGCTTAATTTGTGTCATGTCCTATAAAATCACCTCTCCTCAGAACTTCTTCGGGGCCTGCCTCTACCTCTCGTTGAACCCCACCCATGGACTGAGGAGTAGTTGATTAATGGATGGATATTCCAGTCTCAGATGCAGTAATGACTGCTACAGAGTGAGTGGATTCCCTTCAAAACAAAAGCAAGTGGAAGAAAGGGATAACCAGTTTAAAATCTGGAAATTCTCGGGTAGACTATATCTTGCATGTTACTATAATGATTGGCAAGTTAAACAAGTAACCCTCTAAGAGAGTCCCATTCACACAGGTACTACATCATCCCAATGGCCCAAACAATCACAACCTCGTATCAAACATGCCAAGACCAAGACAAAAAGAGCATCGTAATGAATATAATTTGGAGGGACTAAAAGGTTTACCTTCATCCAGCGTTTGAACGTATCATAAGTTCCAAACTGCAAACCAGCATATGGAGCAATCTCAACTAGTGTTGGTGTCAATCCAGCATAGAGTCCTGGAACACCCCGAGCTCTGAATATGTCAACAAATGCAGACCTCATATTTCGATAAACCTGAACATTGGCATAACAATCAATCGCATGAAATCTTCATTAATAGGCATTTAGAAATAGTATATACGTTAAGATCTTACTATGTCCCTTAAAACATAGGTGTCAGCGCTTCATTTGGCCTTTGGTTCACAAAGAACTATTGACCGAATTTGCAAACCTTCTACAAGGCAATGCGGACATGACGAAAATAAGGAAAAAGGTATAATTCTTACCTTAAGTGACGCATTGGAAAGGTAACTCTTTTTGAGAAAATTGAAAAAAAAAATACATTTTGCAGCTTTAAGTCGAATTGATACTTCTAACACTGTGTAACAGTGGTAATATTTTTTACTCGGATGTTAACTTATAAAATTGATGAAATATGCTTTTACACTTATCAATGTTTGTTTACAAAGTACTTGCTGTATCCCTCTATCTTTTAAATAGTAATGTCTCTTGATTTGTTATATTGCTTATCATGTTTCACCACGTTTATATAACCTCTTACTTGAGGAAGGGTGACTAAACTATCTCAACACCAAAGGACAAAGAGTAAACCCAGACACGACCTATCTACAAGTATAATTTGTCAACTTTTCCAACTTCTAAGAAGAAAAACAGACCATGATTAAACAAAAAGGCTTTGGTTAATCAACTTTCATGATCAAATTGCAAGATAAAAAGTAGCAGAAAAAAAAGGTTACATATGTGGGGGCACGTCACAGAATATCTTGGAACCTAGAAAAGACGTGCCAACTACCTTTGGCTCCCCTTGGGAGGCTAAAATGGTTCTCAGGAGATCAAATGGATATGCACCAACTGTAGCTGCACATCCTGCTAATGCTCCGCTGATATAAGAAAGATAAGGGCTCAAATTGATGTGATCTTCTGCATCATACAAAACAGTCAAACCATCAAATGCTAAGGCTTGCCAATGGTTTGCACAAAACGCTCTGTGAAGAGCGTTGTCTTAACATCGAAATAACTACATCAGATTTCAGGAAGATCATTGGTGAGATGTAACACCTACAAAAAATTGTTTTTAACACCACAAAAGGTGCAGAAATTTGTAGATCTCACGAGACGAGAAATGCTTCAAATCACAATGAATAAAACACAGTCAGGGACATCAGACATGTTAAGCATAACTTTCAACATCTAGGCAGGGATGATCTTCAAAGCCGAGGGTCTATCGGAAACAGCCGCTCTACCCCACAAAGAAGGGGTAAGGTCGGCTTACATCCCTCCCAGGACCTCACGCGTGGGATTTAACTGGGTATATTGCTGTTATTTCCAGGCAGGGAGGAATAATATTGATGTAACAAGAAAATCAGTGTAGAAATCGTATAACAAAGTACAGAACCTTTACAAAGATATGGTTATCTACAATTGACACCTAGCCATCTATGCTACCAAAGATCTCACCTGTGCATCAAAAGTTAATGAAAACAGTAGAATGTGATCTCAGCCATAGAAAGTAATTTTCTACCCCCTTCAAATGCTATCCTATTTGTCTTCCTCTATATCAGGGACGAGTATTCTGACGAACCTGTCTTTGAAGAACCAGCAGCAAAAGTTTTCAACTGCTTCAACACTGTGAATTGTATGGCAGTATATGGCATAACCATCAACAAAGCTGGAACATTACCCCGCCAGAAGCCCTGTGGCAAGAATGGATATGTGCAACCAAAATGAATTTACCAGAACTAGCATCAAGTTTGAAAGACATCAACTGCTAAAATAATTAACTACAAACTACTTCCTTCTCCCCCCCCTCCTTCCCTCCCTGGTGGGCCAACACACACTATTAGATGAAGAACATAAGAATTAGCACTTGGAAGAACCCATGTTAGACTTTTACTGTTCCAAGGCCTACACTGGTTACTGCGTTAGAAAAGACGTCACCATTTACTTTTTGCTTTTGTGTGAATCGAGTGTTTATATAAGCAGATTACTTTTTCAAATGTTTGCGTAGTCAGACTTGTCAGTGCTAGAATAAGTCGGGAAGAACAAAGCCACAAGCTTGACCTTAAAATTAACCAACAAATACTATCAACCATGTCTCCACAATTCCTATAACAAAACAAAAGTTGAGATCAGAAGAGAGCTGAAATGAACATCTCATATTTATGAGAACAAAGTTTCAACAAAAAGTCATATAGCACGGTGTTTATTCTATTAAGACTAAACTTTATAGGCAATGGAGAAAAAAATAGAATCAGCACAGACATATCTAACCATATGCAATGCAGGAAATATTTTGTTTCGAGCAGTTAGTTAATCAATAATTTACTGCACTCAGCAATCCATTTATGTGCAGAGCATAAGATGCTGCCTCAAATGCAAGCCTCGAGTATCTTTGCAAGATTTCCAAAATTCTCATGACAAAAATAACAAATACCTTTAAGCCTTCTTCCCTGAGTATATCCTTAGTAGCTTGCAGCATCCCAGTGTACTTAGAAGTTCCATGCACAACTCTCCGAAGCGAGGCCCACTGATTAGTGGGTTCCAGTTGGACCTGAAACATTGGTAAATAAGAAAACATTTAGCTCTTGATGTACAATCAAGCAAGAGATGGAGGATAGAATAAAATAATGCACACAGAGAGAGAATATTTTCCCAGCTTCGAAAACTTTTCTTTTGAGTCGAGGGTCTATGCTGAAACAACCCCCCTACCCAATAAAGGTAGGGGTAACGTCTACGTACATCCTACCGTCCCTAGATCCCACTTGTGGGACTATACTCTGTTGTTGTAAAGAGATAGAGTGCATGTTTTGAGAAAGCACAAAAGAAAAAGAACTGACATTCTTCATAAAGGCTCTAGATCATCATCTAAAGCCACCTTGAGTAACTAGGCTAACAACAAAATCCAGCATCATTACATTTAAATGAAAGAATGTATAAGTCTATCGTAATTGATATAATATAAAGAAGAACCAATTGAACATACCTACTAATTTTGCTTTTATTAATTTAATATAAAGAAGAACCAATTGAACATAATTTTTACAAACTAACTGATGTCTTATATGGCTTTTATTTCAAAGTTTTGTTCCTCTCAAGTTTTTTAGATTATTTAGACACACTGGATTGTGTTGAGCATTTTCTAGCACCATGGATGCAAGAAAGAAGGAACCAGAATCGGGATGCTAAAGCTAAGAAAAGGTTAGGCTATATCAGGCATACTTTTTAAAATAAGAAGATCACAGAAGTTTGGCCAAACATGCTACTATACTACAATGTGGAAGTTCACCTACATGCCCGTGAGCCATAGTTTTTGAGATTGACTAACGAAATACAAAAAGCTTCCTTAGTTGTGAAAATTGAGGTTGTGCTGTATGCGCTTAATGTCACTGCATTAGACGCCCCAACGGTCAAGTTTCATGTACCCAAACTGCAAAAGTTAAAGCAGCACTAAATATATGCAGAATATACACCTGAAATCTGATCTTGATTACATCGAGAGGCGAGGTTACAGTCCTCGATATACCACCAGAAACTGCCCCCGCTGTGGCATCTATTAATGCCCTTTTAAGTTGCCCTGTCTCCTCCATCTCTACTATAGACTAAACAACCTGCAGTCACATTACAAAGAAAAACACCACCCATGTTAAAAATCCTTAAACTAGCCCTAGTGAAATTGAAAAGCCACCATATCCAAAGTCAAGCTTACATATTGAGGTGCATTTTCTGTATTTATTTTTTAAAATTTGTACATACATAAATAATGAACTCGCTACCAAACAACTAGATAAACACATTGAACTTAGCAAAAAGATATAAAATCAACTAAAACAACAACAACAACATAACCTGTGAAATCCCACAAGGTCTGGAAAAGGTAGAGTGTACGTAGACCTACCCCAACCTTACGGAGTCGAAAGGTTGTTTCCGAAAGACCCTCGCTGTATAAAATCAACTACTCCCACGATAACTTTAAGTACAAGATAACTTTGTCCACCAAGGTTAGGACAAATAGAGAATCATCATGTCTCTCAACTACTTCATTTACCAGTAAGTCACACCCTTGGGTGCAAATGCCTCTTTCCTTTTTTGATTTACCAGTAGGTCACACTCTTTAATTCTAATTTTCTATCTGACATGTTTTAAGACTAAAGAGCATTTTGATGCATTTTATGCATCTTTAATTTAAGCTCACATGATTCAAAAGCTTAAACTCCGTATCAAATCAAAACCAGACAGACGAACAAATTGAAACGAAAGAGTACCAATTAACAATGCTTCAATCCCAAATCATTTGAGGTCCATTATTTATCTAATTACTACTTATAATCAGTTGATCCCAGTTATATGAACACAATTTGAGCTAACAATCAGAAATACCAAAGGCAAAAACACAAAATTTATTAAAATTCTAATAAAATGAAACATCAAAAGATAGAATTTAGTTAAATGGGTCGATAACTAAATGAAGAAAAAATGAATACCTGATACTAGAAAAACTGGTGAGAAAGAAAGGGCGCAGCTTCCATTGATGAAAATTATCAGAGCTAAAAGAAGTTCAAAAAAATTATTTCAGTTATTTATAAAACCACAAAATATTAAGGAATATGGGGAAATTAAAGAGTTTTTTTTTTCTGCTGCTCAAAATATGAACAGAGGCAACAATGGAAAATTCTTGAAATAGGAAAAAAAGAGGAAATAAAAATGGCAACTTTTTGGGTTAATATGGAAAGATTTTTTTTCTTCTAGATTTGGGACTAATTAAGGCATAATAACATGATAAGTACAAAAAATTGACTAATTTTGCTCTTTTTTGACCCATATGTAGTGAAAGTAGTTGGTACTTGGGAAAATATTTTATAAAATACGGTAAGAAAATATTATTTTAAAAGTATTTATACGAAATGCGGGCAAAACAATGACAAATTTAAAGATTGATTACATAATAACAAAGATTGTGGTTGAGTGGTAAGTACTCATTTATTCTTAACTTGAGGTCTCAGTTAGAGCTTCTCTAGTTACGGAGTCGCATTTAAGGGAGCGGTTTACCCCTCAACGGGATTTCTCGGCGCGAATTTGGATTCAGTCGAGTTCTAATGTTAGTACTATACACTGGGTGAAAAATAAAAATAAAAATCGATTACATCGATAACACTTCAAAATTGCTAGTAAATTTTATTTAGACACTCAATTTATAATATGATTCGATTGAGCATCTGAAAATATGATAAAATATTCTTATTAAACACTTTCAACTAAACTTTTTCAAAAAGTTTTTACGTCTTCGAGCCCTCAATTTGTAGATAAATTAACATAAATCGTAAAATCTCATGTCTATTCTAATTAATGTTGATGCATATAATTTAAAAAGATATCATATTTTTAATGTGATTACATAATAGATGTTTGATAACACACAATTTATTTATTTTTTAAAATTTGAGGTAAATTACTTTGTTGTGCTGTTATGTTTTGGATGAAAAGTCTATTAGAAATAATATCTCTATCCTTCAAGATAGAAATAACATTTTTGCAAATATTGCACTCTCCAAATTAACTTGTAGAATTATATTGATATTGTTACTATTGTAAATTTGAGGTGAAACAATCTAATATAAATACTTTATCATATGTTTAAGTACTTGATCAAAACAAGTCATAATTTGAATGTTTAAATAAATTTGTTAGCGAGTTTAGAGAATAGTATAAGAACTCGTTTAGTAGGAGAACCAGTTATCCATGCTTAATTATCTCGAGATTAGTTATTCGAGGATTGTTATTCCATCCTTAATATGAGATAAAAATAACATTATAATCCATAACAAATTATCCCACAATATTATTCATTTTAAAATTAATTTCGAAATTAGTTATCCGCCGTCGTCGCTAGTACCAAAGGTACATATATATTCCCTATTTTAAAAAGGGTTTTAAGAGGGCTTTTCTTTCCCATGTTTACCCGCCGTCTAACTGCCCAAAATTTCTGTTCATTTCAGCATGCACACCAACTGTTTGATACAATTACTAAACCATCTCTTATCTCCATTCACCATTCCATGCTCAATTATTTACAACAAAATCGCAAAATTGAAGCTCTTAAGCTCTTCAAGAATCAGCTCCAAATGGGTATATCAGAAATCGATGAAGTTGTTGTAGCTTTAGCTCTAAAGGGTTGTCGAGAAGATGTAAATCTTGGAACTCAAGTTCATAGCTTGGCGATTAGGAGTGGGTTCATTGAGCATGTAACTGTTCCAAATTCATTGATGAGTATGTATAGTAAAACTGGAAAGTTTAATAATGCTATGTGTGTATTTGATGGCTTGAAGTTCCCAGATAGAGTTTCATATAATACCCTGCTTTCGGGGTTCGAAAATGGTAAAGAGGCATTGGTTTTTGTTCATTGGATGCATTCCATTGGGGTTGTTTTCGATGCAGTAAGTTATACTACTGCTATTAGTCATTGTACGGATGAAGAGGAATTTCTTGTTGGCAGTCAGTTGCATTCTCTTGTGATGAGGTTTGGAGTTGATAACGATGTTTTCGTTGGAAATGCACTTGTTACTATGTATTCAAAGTGTGGTTATATAGTGGAAGGTGAAAGAGTGTTTCTTGAAATGTCGTGTAAGGATTTGGTTTCGTGGAATGCATTGCTCTCGGGGTATGCACAGGAAGGGGGCTATTCAAGGGAAGCTGCCTCGGGGTTTAGGGAAATGATGAGGGAAGGGGTGAAACCTGATCATGTATCGTTTACTAGTGCTGTATCTGCTTGTGGACAGGAGAAATGTTTGGAGCTTGCGAAGCAGATACATGGTTTGGTTATTAAAATGGCGTATGGTACTCATGTTTCGGTGTGTAATGTTTTGATATCATTGTATTATAAGTGTGATGTGACTGAAGATGCGAACAAGATTTTCCAATGTATGAATGAACGTAACGTTGTGTCTTGGACAACAATGCTTTCGATGAATGATGAAAATGTTGTATCTATTTTCAATGGGATGCGGAGAGATGGGGTTTACCCCAATCACGTTACGTTTGTTGGATTAGTTCATTCTATAACTGTCAAGAATTCGTTGACAGAAGGCAAAATGGTTCACGGATTTTGTTTAAAGACAAATTTCTTCTCTGAACTGAATGTTGCTAATAGCTTCGTTACCATGTATGCTAAGTTTGAATTAATGGAAGACGTGTTAAAGGTTTTTGAAGAGCTTGACCAGAGAGATCTCATATCATGGAATGCTTTAATTTCTGGATATGCTCAAAATGGAATGTCTCGAGAAGCTTTACAAACATTCTTGTCAGCGTCAATGGAGTTACCACCAAATGAATACACGTTTGGCAGTGTCTTGAGCGCAATTGCCTCATCTGAGTGTATTTCATTAAAGCATGGCCAGCGATGCCATGCTTGTTTGATAAAGCGGGGATTCAACAGCAATCCAATTGTTTCAGGTGCTCTCCTTGACATGTACGCAAAACGTGGGAGTATCTCTGAATCTCAAGGAGTTTTCGATGAGGTCTCAGACAGGAGTCAAGTTTCATGGACTGCGATTATATCTGCTCATTCGAGGCATGGTGATTATGAATCAGTTATGGCTTTGTTTGAGGAGATGAAGAAGAAAGGTGTGAGTCCTGACTCAATAACGTTTCTTTCTATACTAACAGCATGTGGTCGAAAAGGAATGGTTGATACGGGAATAGATATCTTCAATTCCATGGTTAGAGATTATTCCATCGAACCATCTTCAGAGCACTACGCGTGTATGGTGGACATGTTTGGTCGGGCAGGGAGGCTAAAGGAAGCTGAATTTTTCTTGGCTCAGATTCCCGGAGGACCTGGCTTGTCCGTGCTGCAAAGCTTACTTGGTGCTTGTAGGATTTATGGAAATGTTGACATGGCAACAAGAGTAGCCAATACATTAATCGCGTTAGAACCAGAGCAGTCAGGCTCATATGTCTTGATGTCGAATTTGTTTGCAGAGAAGGGGCAGTGGGATAAGGTAGCGAATATCAGAAAAGGAATGCGAGACAAGGGAGTGAAGAAGGAGATAGGATTCAGCTGGGTAGATGTAGGTAGCATTGAGTATTCTTTGAATTTGCACGGATTTTCATCGGATGACAAGTCTCATCCGCGGACTGAGGAGATATATTGGATGGCGGAATGTATAGGTTCAGAGCTGAAACGTTTGGAGCGCAACAAAAAAGAAAGTGAGTTCGTGACATTAGCCTGTATTATATGAGTTCCTTGAACCTATGTTGCTCGGGATCTTGAAATATGGCGACGGGTGCATGTCTGATCCTCCAAAAGTAGAAGGATCCAAACGGGTGTGGCATCAACTTTGGAGAGTCCTAGCAACAATGCCTTCGACAAACTACATTCTTATTTTTGTTGTCCAGAGAACACAACATCCAAACTCTATGTAAATTACTTATTGAAAAAGAACTTGTGAAGTAACTGCTCTGTAATCAGTCTTAACATACTGAAGCTGATGTTTCTTTCACCATAACAAGGCATTTCTCGAGCGTTGGCGGATTTTGGAGTGCTTGTCGTAAGACATAACCAGATATATTGTATGTCGCGAGAGCATAATGTATTTTCTAAAAAAATCGATCTCAATGGTGGAAACATGAAAATGTTTTGGAGTGCAAGACATAACCAGATATGTTGTATGTTGCGAGAGCATAATGTTTTTTTTTTAAAAAAAAAATCGATCTCGATGGTGGAAACGTTTATTATAATGTTTTTTTAAAAAAAAAAAATCGATCTCGATTTTAAAAAAAATAAACGCCGCTGCCGGGGATCGAACCCGGGTCACCCGCGTGACAGGCGGGAATACTTACCACTATACTACAACGACTTATTTGTTCATTAACTATTGATTTTGTTATCTCAATAACATATTCGACAAACTTAGTGACCATTTAGCCATGGATAATTTTCACTTTATTTTTGGAACCTTATTCCACGAAATTGTTCGGACATAGAATTGTTACAATTCTTTGGAATTCAAAAAACTTTAAAAAGCTATTTTCACTTACAAAAATTCAAAAACAATTCAGTTCGTATTCATGTACAAACACAATTCTAGTCTTCAAATATCATTATCAGCTCGAAAACACATTATTTTTGTTTCTTCAAATTTCAATAATTTTTATGTCCGAACGTCCACGTAAAGAAAGTTAGTAACTTTACATATCTCTAACTTCAAATTCATTTCGATTTTTAACGACAATATCATACATATGCATGGATTTAAACCTATTAAAATCAATTGGGAGGGAAATAAGATGAATTGTGGATCTTTTGTGATATTGAAGAAGTTGTGGATCATCATAATACCTTTCCCATCCAAGACTATAAAGCTTTTTTTCAAGATTTGCATAACATGTAATGACTTCATTACTAGGAACATGAACTAGAACTTTCCGATGACCGGTCGTGGAGCTGACGTGGCAGTCACCGGGGTTTTCTAGCCGGACGACGCCGTTTTTGAATATCCAAACACCAGACATGGTGTTGAGTTATGGAGGGAGGGAGGGAGGGGAAGTTGAATATATGTGAAAGATGGTGTTGTTGAAGAAGAGAATATAATGAGGGGTTTTATAGGGTTGATGCATGGTGTGATATGCATATATATAAAAATAAATAAATAAATAAAAAGTCGATGTACGTATAAAGCATTCCACGTTCATGTGTGATATAGATAACCTACCTTAATGCTAATATTTGTGGCTGCTTCTGCAGCTCAAATCTGACAAAGATAACTATATTGTTGCTCCAAGATTCCCCTTCATAAGTAATATATAATATAAATTGTGCTAAGAAGTTTTATTTTTAATTTTTGAAGAAAAAAGGGAAAATAAAAGAAGTTTTTTTTAAAAAAAAAAAACTATTTCAGGTTCCGACTATTTCAGATTTATGCCACGGTCTTTCTTTTTCTTCTCATCATGAATCTTATCCAAACCAATATTTCCACCAAATATGGGACATGAGACATCTCCATAAGTTCATCTTCTTGCATCCCATGCATGCAAATCATAATATATTCCATTTTTGGAAAGATTCATTACTCTCTTTTTTTCCTGATTATTTATTCGATATTCATATTGGATCTCAACTAATTTAAACTCACGCTACATAAGACTAAAAGGTTGGGAAGCAATCCTACCAAAAATGATTTTTGACAAGGCTTGGACAAGGAGAAACGCTCTTTATCAAGATTTTTTTTTCATTTCCGTAGGGTATCGCCCGCTTCCCCTTTTACGCCGTGTAAGATCATTGATCATGAGCGCTTTCAATCCCATTTCTCGATCCTCGAGTATGAAAACAATTTTGGTAGGAATATTTTTCTTTTAAATAGACTTTATGCAGCATGAATTTGAATTAGTTGGAGTTTAACACGAATATCAAACACCATATAAATAACAAAAAAGTAAGGAATATTAAATCTTAGTAAGATTAAATGCATGGGAAGCAAGAAGATAAACTCATAGAGATGTCCATGTCCCATGGATTGGATAAGATTCATGATATGAGAAGAAAAAAAAATTAAAGAAAAAGTAACCTAAAGAATTCAAAACTTGCCCATTCATTGAGAAAGTGGCATAGACTGACAAGAACAAGAAAGAACATAAAAACTATATAATATACTTTGAACCAAAAAATAAAAACTATATAATATAATCATCTTTTTTCCCCTCACATTGTACATGTGTTGATAAGACAGTTTTCCTTCTCAAGTTAGTGTATTTTTGGCCATAAAAGATTTTGTTTGTTAGGAATAAGGCTTATTCCCAAAGAAATTAAGTTCTACAAAACATATAATTGCATGTAATTCAATTTAATAATAACCTAAAATAAATGGTAAGCAGTCCTTTAAATATCATTTGTGCTATTTTTGAAAATTTATTCTTATTAATATGAGGGACACGTGCAAGGCACAATATGATGTACACAGAACAATTTGGTCTTTATACATATATTCGTTACTAATTAACGCAATTTGCACATATAAATCATGTATACTTAACTAGTATTAAAAAATGAACACAAGTTAAATAGCGACATCAAAATCGGGCCTTAACCCCCATGAAAATTGTTGTTGTTGGGCTGTTCTTTATTTTCTGTAATGTGTTTATAAGGCCCAAAGGTATAGCGGGCTTTAACAAGAAGCCCATCTCATAGGTCATCATTTGCACTTTTGCTCCAATTTGTTCACATTTGCACTTGTGCTCCTATTTATGCTTAGTCTTTAATTTTTGTCCCTCAAGACAAAATTTTTTTTAGCATAATATAAGTTTATATGTTCTTTATTACTCCCTCCGTCCCATTTTATATGAGGTAGTTTGACTCGACACGGAGTTTAAGAAAGAAAGAAAGACTTTTAAAACTTGTGGTCCAAAATGAATGATAGAAATTGTGTGGTTGTAAATTATTTCATTAAGAGTAAAAAAAACATTTTATAGTCAAATTGTTACTTAAAATAGAAATGTGTCATTTTTTTTGGGACTGACTAAAAAGGAAAGTAAGTCACATAAACTGGGACAGAGGGAGTATAAAATTCTACAATTTATGATCCATGTCCTTAAAAAGTTTATGTTTAGCTAGATATAAGTTCGATGCTGAAAGTAAAAATTTAAAATAAACCTATTTGAAGAGCAAATCATGTAATTGAAAGTTTGATTGGTCGATCGATGCTAAAAGTAAAAATTAAAAATAAACCTATTTGAAGAGCAAATCATGTAATTGAAAGTTTGATTGGTCGATTTGGTGAGCTAAAGATGTCTAAGACCTAAAAATTCCATATCATCTTAGCTTTATTTAATTGCGCGATTTTTTCTTCAAATGGATTGATTTTTACTTTTTGCACAAATACATAATATGAGCCAAATTACCGAGTCTTACTAAAATCGTAACGATCTGCAGTCTTGAACTTTGGTCCAGTGATAAGAGTGTGACACGTGATCTACAGATCAGACTCATACCACATATTTGAATCAAGCTAAAGAAAAACAAACTGATAGTGATGGTGATTGGGGGTGGGGGTGGGGGTGGGTGGGCTAGTTGAAAACATTATCTTTTTTTAGCTTCACATGAAATAATATCTTCTTATTTAGACAAGGAATAAATCCAAAGAGCTGACCAAATTTATTTTTTGATAGATAACCTTCACAAACTTGAAAGGTCAAAAATCATTTAAGAACAAAAAAGAAGGGCAATGGTTGTCTTCTTCAACCATTGGTGATAATGGTTAGTAGTAAGACTCTTTATATCTTAAAATTGGAACAAAAATCATTTTATATTATAGTATAATATTTGAATAACGATGACGTTCGAGCTAATTTTCTAATGCATCAGATACATGATATTTATCATCAGCATAAGGTGTCAGATAACTATATTCGCCAGAACTTAGATGAATAAAAGGAGAAATCACCTGGTTTCATAAAAGAAACACCTATGCCTCAATTTAAAGCAAGTTGGATCATCAATATAAATCTTCACTGCTTCATTTAAACTCAACACATGTCATCATCATACCAAATGAAATAAAAGTGAGAACCAATTCTAACATGCTCAAAGAAATTCCAACACTTCCTCTTATTCATGAAAATGATGAGCAACACTATACATAGATTACAAATGAAGTATAGGTGTTTTGCAGAACAATTTCAAACAAATTGAAAAATGGTGAATAACATAAACCTTCTACTATAAGCAAAATAACCACCTCCTCTCCGGGGCCTCGGTTTCCTTACTTTGAGGTCAAAATACAAAATAATATGAAATGAAATCGACAAAATTGTTCTTCAGATTGACAAAACTTATAGACGAGTCGATGCTTTTAAGGTACGTTTGTTCATTCCCAGGATTATCACCATTACTGTCACATCATCATGATATTTCCTCCTCCTCCCAGCTGGTATGCTCATCAACTCTTCCTTACTAAAGCCTGCAAATGTATGGAGTTAATTCATATTCTTTTCGACGGGCATATCCACAATATTACTTGATTCAACCTCAGAGGATCATCAACACAAAATTTAGTACTCCCTCCGTTTCAATTTATTTAACTGGCTTTGACTTGAAACGGAGTTTAAGTAAAGAAGACTTTTGAATCTTGTGATCTTAAACTAAAGATATGTAGAATGTACCAAAATGTCTTTTAATCTTGTGGTCTTAAACATGTTATGTGGAAAGTTAGAATTAAGGAGTTGTCAAAAAAGATAAAGAGACATTCTTTTTTAAACGGACAAAAAAGGAAAGTAAGACAAACAAATTAAAACGGAGTAAGTATTCTTTTGCTGATATCACTGCATTAACTAGCAACTAAAAAATTGATTAATATGTGGCTATGTGCCATGTTGTGTGTATAATATAATGTGATTTCATTTGACTTTGTTGTGTACTGTAAGGATGGAAGATTGCCAACGTGCTGACAGTCGAAATAGTGGTCTAATGTATACTATTTGATTAAATTACATGAAAGTAGATGTGGTCAAATGGAGAGAGTATGATGCATATGTCATACCTGCACAATCTGCAGCTCGCATGACAAGTTGCTCCACAAGAAATTTGGCTGGATCACCAAAAGGGTAACGTTGAATGTAAGAATGGACAAGCTTTACAACATCATCGTTGTTGAAGAAGTCAAATAGACCATCGCTTCCAAGTACAACAAAGTGATCAGAACTTGATATTTCATGTACAGTCAGAGACGGCTGTACAGAAACATATGGAGGACTAACTAGATTGCGGACACGAAGAATTCCCATCAAAGCATCATTCATACTCTTCTGCAATAAGAAAATGGAAGTGTCATCCTTCCTAATAAGTTAGAAGCAAAAAAAGAAACGATTGTATTAATGTTGGCACCAACATGATGCCACAACTGAAAATCAGTAAAATGGACGGAAGGAGTAGAAGTTGCACCTTTTTCAAGTAACCCACTCCAAGTGCCCGTGTAACTTTTAGCTTTCCCTTAACTTTACCACCCATGATTGTTGAGGGATCTTCAGGATGATTCTTTAATAGTTGAATTCTTTCAGATTCATCATCGACAGTATGACTAACAGTCAGCTGCACAGCTTGCAACCTTCCATCACTGTTAGCACCAATGCCTTCACCATAAGTTGCCAATACAGCTCGACTATCTCCGGCATTGAGCACATACATGTTCTTCCCGAGTAGAAGCACCACTAATACACAGGATCCAATCGATACTAAGTCAGGGCGGTTATCCATTTCCTGTTCAACCATGTGAAGGAAATCATTCTCAGCTTGAATAAGAGCCTGTTCCAGGCTATTAAGTACCCTTTGCTTAAAAGACAGACATGACTTCTCCACCTCTAAATAAGGAAGCCCATAAAAACCCACGCGATCAGAAACTTTAGACTCACGCTCGAGTTCACAGTCTAATAAACCGAGGTAATGCCTAATTGTTTCGTACAATGTTCCAGCCAGAAAATCAGCTGCGTCTCTTCCATTAAATCCATCATATATGCCACAGAAGAGTGAGTCGTTCTCTTCTGAACAAACAGCCTGAACTCTGTCTTCACCTGCTGCACCACCAGCAATTTTAACTTCTGTTGCATTAAGGAAGCTTTCACACCTAGAAGGAGCACTCGTGGATCTCAATGAAGATGAATTGTCTTCAGCTAGCTCGCTTGGAGAGGATGGACTACAACTTAAGTTTGACAAGCTACTCTGAAAAGAAGATGATAATAAATCCAACTTTGAGAACGACGGAGAAGAGGGTATCCGTCGGAATGAAGTAGGTGAATCCAGTGCTGGCAGTATCTCAGCCCCAAACAATCCATTGCAAATATTTGTGTTAGCTAGTGTGGCATTGGCACTTAGAGCTGCCCCAGACAGACAAGAGAAGGAACTGTTGGCTCTTCGAAGTTTACTTCCAGGACGCACGTCAATACCATCTGATTCCTCACCAGAATCATCTGTGCTGTTATTACAGTGATATCCAAAACTTATTTTGATTTGCCCCCCTGAATCAGCTATTGATTGTCCGCCCATCATTTGTGCCTAGAAACAAGTCAACAATCTCCATCAGTTGCCATACTGACAATACTATGCTAGTATTATTGCAAATACGGTTTTTATTTGATGTGAATACGTATGTCAAGAATATTCATGATATCATTACCAGACATTCTCAACTACTTTTAAATTATTAGACAAATGATTGCACCCTGGACGGACAAAGTAGCTGGTCAACAAAAAAACACTCCAGTTTTCTTATCCTTCCGGAGGAGAGAATTCAGACTATTTCTTGTAAAGTAGAAATTAATCAGGTAGAAAATATACATCAACAAGTGTTTTGAAATAAAAAGATCAAAAGGACAATATAAGAAGTAAAATAACCTAGCTTAGCTTATTCTTAAGAACTTAATTGTGTGATGGAAAAATTCTCAACTAAAATGGCTAGAAGAAGTTTTCAAACAACACAATTTTGCAGAACTATTCCTGATGATACAGTCATACCCCTACCTTGCAGGTAGAGTGGTTGTTTCCGATAGAACCTCAGCTCAAGGAAAGCAAGAACACAACATTTATGAAGACATAAGCAGTAATAACAGCATGATAGTAAGAAAACAGAGGCATAAGGGATAACAAGGAATAATAGAAAACTAAGAATGAGAAATACGGAAAAAGTAAAATAATAAAAATATCGAAAATAATACTAATACTACTAGCAGAAGAGACAAGACGCAAAATTATTTACTACTAGCCTTCTACCCGAATCCTCGACCTCCACACCCTCCTAAATCAAACTAAAAATGTGAAAGCCTATAGAAAAATAGATGCATCACTACAACTTTATATCCTTTCAAATAGCCATCATGCTCTTTCTATAGGAAGGGGAGGATTTGACGAAATCCTATTGCTTGCAGCTTTTTCTAGACCTCTGTTATATATTTGGTTTAGAGTTAGGAACTAAGATGGCTTATTGGGAATTATGAAGTTGAATAGAAAATGGGTTCATATAGCCAAGTCATCCCACATACTGAGAATTAAGATCTTCTATATTGAGATCAACATTGCCTAAAACTAAAGAAAACAATCTCATTCACTCTCTTCTTCTTCTCCTTTTTTCTCCTAGGTGTCCGGACCAGCTTGCCTGTATCTCAACTAATTCCACAGAGTGCCTACTACCTCCCACAAACACAACAACAGATGAACTTTTTTACATATTTTAATAGGCGAATACTAGGTTCTTTGTCATAAGTTGTGCACAACCTTCCCATTCCATTTAGATAAGAGGTTGTTTCGACATCTTTAACTCATGGACCAGCATATCACTAAAGGAGCAACTCTACCATTACTAATAAGCAAAATACTATATTTGTAAAGAACAATTCTTTTTTAGAGAAATTCATCATTTTCAAGATTATATATCCCAATATACTAATAACAACCCAAAATCTCCTGTGTGAAAGTAAACTCTTGCCCACACCTCAACTAGTTACAAGGTACTTACTACATCCCACCACGTAAGAGGCTGTTTTCGCATCTTGAACTCACTAAACCAACATATCACTAAAGGAGCAACTCTACCATTCCAACAAATGCTCACACTAAGAAGAAAAATACTAAATTCCATAAAAAGCAAATCTTTTCTTAGAGAAATTCACAATTTTCAAGGTTATACATCCCAAGATACTATTAGCATACAAATTGACTACATAAAATGTAATATTCACACCACACAACAAAAAATCAATTCATCCTACAAATCTAATCTCTCATGGATCACAAAACAAGCAAATTTACATCAACCCCATTAACTCAAAAACAGAAAAGAACTGATAAATTTGCCAAAATCACTGTAAAATTGAAACCAAAAGCTAACCTTCTTGAATTCACAATGCTAAAATCCAGATAAAAAAAACACTCACCAGCTGAAAAAACTCTATCTTTCAACTAATTTTGATTCTTTTGCAAAGAAATAAAGAAACAGAGAAACAATGAAAGCAGAAAAAGCAAATCCACCCCAACCCCATTAACGCAATATCATAAAAGAACTGATAAATTAACCAAAACCAGTATAAAATTGAAACCAAAAACTAACCTTTTCTTGAATCCACAATGCTAAAAAGCCTAAAACCCAGATAAGAGAAACACCCAGAAGCTGAAATGGAACAATCAGAAGAGAAAGAGGTTTCTGATAATTTTGATGGTAAAGAAGCGTTTATTAAATGGGGAAAAAAAACAAAAATGGGGCGGCTCGATTGGAGAAAATTTCTATGGATGACGTTTATGGAGAGGGAAAAAAAAAGTCAAAATTCTGTATACGAGAGATTCACTCCACTTCACTTCATCAATGGTTGTAATTTTGTTACAGTAGTTTGATTTTGATTGATGAAAAAAAGAGAAGAAGAAAAAAGTGCGGCTTTTTTTGTAGAGTTTCTCTACTTTTGGACTCCTCTTTTTTTTTCGAGATTTAAAATGCTCTATCATCCGTGTCGAATATTTCAAAAGTAGTATTATATCTCGAAGGAAGCTTCGAGTTCGTATGTATTAATTATGCATTGATATTTAGAATTGAACTCTATGAGATCGATTTTCATAATGTTCCTCGTTGGGTTCTAGGTTCAAATAGGGGCAGAATAAGGTAGTGGTAAGGTGATTCATCTAAATTCTCTTTGACGAAAAATTACGATGTATATATAAAGTTAGAATTTATTTTTTTATGTATATACCGTAGATGTTGAAATTCTTGAGTTATTTGTGTATTTACTTTTTTATAATTTTTTATCTTTTTAATGAAAAATTTGGCTTTGCCACTCAATTTGAATTCTACTTAAGAGAATTTGATTAATTTTGATTCTTTTATTCAGAATAAAGGGTCTCGACTCTCGATTAGATTGTTAAGAATAAGTAATTCATTTCTCTCGTGTTTGTTTCTAATATATTCTATCTTATCTTATCACATTTTATTTTGTAAGATTAGACAATCACTATCAATAACTCATTCTAGGACTCCTCTATATCTAATTAGCTAAAGTGTTTCTCTTTACACTCTTCTTAAGAAGATATTTTATTAGGAGCAGTAAGACACATCTGTCTTAAAATTATCTATCTTATTTCTCTTTTACATGGCCATTACGTAAATATTTAATTAGAAGGATCTTTTTCAATAATTTTACTCTTATGTTTGTGCTTAAAACTTAAAATATAGTAAGAATTCGTACCAAAAAAGAAAAATAAATAACTTTTTTTATATTAAATTAGATGTATATTTTCCTATTCATATCACTATTAATAATCAGATTTATATGCCCCACAAAAATTATGGAGAAAAGATTTTATGCCTCTACCTCCACCCATCCTTCTCAACACCTTTTAGAAGTTTTAAGATTGTAACTTTCTATTTCCACCTTTTGTTTTTTCCTTTAGTTATTTATTTTTTCCGCTCGATATTGATATTTACATTAGAACCCAACAAAATCCGGTAAGCCATAAAATCCTATATTGAAGATAAAACACTCCTAATAAAGGCAACTCAAGACCTTTAATAAAAAATGAATGAGTACTTTTCGGTTTACCATGACTCATATCGGTCAATTGAGATAAAAATACATTTTGAGACATATAACTCTATATTTTCCTCAAGACATATAAATATTCCAATAATTATATCATAAATCAACAAATAAACAATTCCATCTCAACGAATTTTCAAGTTTCAACTTCAAAAATTATGATCAAACGGGAGTTTAAAGTTCAGGTGGAAGTGAGGGACCATACTGGGCTAATTGTTGTAGTACAGGCCCATCATTTCATTCCAAGTCTTGGCCCAATATTACATGTGTTAATCAGCCCATTTAAGCTACCAACATATGCAATGATTAATTTTTCGTTCTTAATATTTTGATTATCATATTATAAGTTCCTGTGATATTTTATATTGGGAAAATTATGCATATAAGCAAACATATAATAGTTAATTACTTAATATAGCTATAGTTTACCTTAATTATAATTCGCAGTTTACTTTTAGCTATAATTATACAACTCAGGTTTCTAGTTTTGTATAATTAGCGCATTTGTATAATTCGGAATTTGTATAATATAATTTGTATAACTTTTGTATAATTCAGAATTTGTATAATATACTTTGTATAACTATTTGCGCTTCTGATGTTTGTAATTGTATAAATTCGTTATTTCGAGTTTATACAAAAATAACTTAATTATACAAATGTACCCGCGAATTATACAAACCTGCGAATTATACAAATGAGGCAACTTAAACTATAGCTACAATCCGTAAATATGCAAAATATAGCTATGAAGCATAATTAAGTTTATTATAATGGCTATTTGTGAAAGTTTCCCATTTATATTTAATTAGAGCTAATTTTGGGTTGAGTTGGAATTAATTAAGTCAAGATACTATGAATGTAATGTATGCGATATCATGAGTGAAATGAAATGAAATGAATGAATAAATTATTTCGAGCAGAAACTAAATAAATTAATTTAACGTATCACAGATAAAATAAATAAATTATCAAACTTATAAAAAGTAGGAAACTTAGAAACCAGTAACATAAAGTTAAAATAAAGATGCTAAAGTAAGATATCCATGGGACACCAAATCATCATAAATCTCTTGTCTGATCTAAATATATATTGTGTAGGTACCACATTGTGTTTACTGTTTTAGCATGTGTTTTTGTTCCTAAACAATAATCTCATAATATTGTCTCATGACTTATGAATATAGAAAAAAATTCCTGGTAAGAAGTGTTTCTCCTTTAACGGCCTCACATAACGTGAATTTAAATTAAATGAGGCCGTGATATGAATACTGAACATCAGATGAAAAACAAAAAAAAAATGACCTTAGCTTATTCATGTGAATAAATCCTTCTTCAATCCAAGGTTCACACCCTTTTCTTTATCTATTTAATGTTGTCGATGTTCACGTCAAACGACATTAATTAATTTGTCAAGATTATACATTAAATTAAAGTAATAGTATATATACGTGTATATACCATACACATGTCATGTTATTATTGGTTTGGTGTAACACCGGACATAAGTATGTTTTTTTCCCTTGACATAGATGAAATGCAAACACTGGTTATAGCGCGTGTCTGTAAGGTATGTCAAAAAGAGTAGTGGTATTTACATCGACTAACTTAAAATTCGTAAAAATCGCCTCTCTGAATATAGTGAAATTTCAATTTGAAGAGATAACAAAACCCTTTAACAAGCAATACTTTTCTTGTTTTATTTTTCTTTTAATTTCCAAGAATATTTACAAGAAATTCTTATATTGCCAAATAAGTAAGGTATTTGGTCCCTTAAAACAACATTGTCTTTAAAATCCAAAGCCAATTCCAAATTATGTCCATTGCATACAAAATTATTGTCAAGTCTCTCATTGTTTCCCCCTTTTGATCAAAAAAATAAAAGCAATGGCTGATAATGAGATCAAAAACATGATCTCTGATCTAACGAAACGCCTAGGCAGCCTTAAAAATGTTCGTAATAAGGCTGCACTAGGTGACTCGAGCCAGAGTGATGACGATGATCATGGCACCAGGATCATCACTCTGGCTGGAACCAACGTGGGAGCTAGTTTGCGCGGTGAGATGGAGGAGAAAGTAGGCATTGAGGGCGACTCATCGGAGGAAAATGAAGTGTTGAAAACATATGTAAATAGCAATTTTCAATCTCTCAACAATTCCATCATGTTAGGTGGTAGCTATTGTACTAATGACCCTGGTGTTCATTTGGACATTAATGATGATATTGAACACCACGAGCCGCTACCACGAGGACATGGAGAGAAGAAAGGCAACAAGCACTAGATTCAGACTAACAGAGGCGGATTCAGAATTTAAATTCTTTCAGAATACGAGTTCAAAACATAATATTATATGTGGTCTACATAAAAGTTCAACAAAGCGGAAATGTGAGGAAGTTGCTAAAAGTAATTTATTCCATGTTATGAATAAGTATCATAGTGTACTTGTGCATTGTTTCTTTTACTTTTTTTCATGTTTTCCTGTTTTTTCACTTTATTGAATCTCTTGTAATGAGAAGACTTTTGTTGAATTGGTGTAGTATTGCCATTTTAGATGGTTTGGTCATGTCTTGCATCGACCTACAAATATACCGGTCTATAAGCTATGGTTATATACTAAAGGTGTTAAAAAGGGACGAGATATACCTAAACTCACATGAAAGAAAGTTGTCTCGGAAAACCTTTAGATGGTTTGGTCATGTCTAGCATCGACCTAGAAATATACCGGTCTATAAGCTATGGTTACTAAAGGTGTTAAAAAGGGACGAGATAGACCTAAAATCACATGAAAGAAAGTTGTCTCGGAAAACCTAAAGTTTCTTGGAATTAATGCATACTTAGTCCAACAAGTACCACAAATGCAGCTAGCATATTGTATTTGTATTTTTTCAAAATGATAATTACAACTTGCTACTATTTAAATCTTTTTTATGTACAAGAATCTTTTATGTACATCCAATTTAAGGTATAGATTTTGATTCTTGAACATTGCAATTGACAGTTTAAAAGATGTTCTATGAAGTTAGTTCTCAAACTCTTTTCTTACAGAACAAAAGTTACATTTTTTTCGAAAAAAAAAATAACTTAGTTCAAAGAAAAGATTGAAATACTGATATCAAGGTATTTCTGGTTCATCATTAGCTTCATGAACTTGGAAATTTAACTCTTTTTCCTTTTTCTCTTCAGTTTCTTGAGAAACTTTCTGCATTTCTTTAGTCTTGCCCCATAGTAAAAAGTATAGTCCGACGATTACAATAACTGATCCAATCACACTGTATTATCATGTTCATCATTTCGCGAAAGAATGTGTTAGTTTTATGATATTTATGACTAGTAATAAGTTTGAAACATAGTCTTAAAGAAAAGTTTTGAAATGTTGAATCACCTTCCGAGATAGAGTTGTTCGTGTAGAATTGGAACGTCTAACATGGCTGCCATAACTTGTATAAGAGGACTGAATGCTGCAGTAAAGACCGGTCCCCTCTTCTTAACACACCACGACATTCCAACAAAGCATAGTCCTGAGCCTATTAAGCCCTGTCACACATGAAGAATTCATTTCTGTCGTTAACTCAGAAACTTGGACTTATCGATCATGAGTAATGGAGTAGACATCATAATCAGTTACAAGTCATGGAAGGACGTATGACAATCAATCTATATATCATTCATCATATAGTAACTTTGAAGTGACTTGTTATTTATCTTGTAATTTCACTTCAGAAAAAGGACTACATTTTTCGACTGGTGCAAATCCTCATTCTACTTATTCATTGTACCATACTCTTTGATGTTTGTGGATGTTAATCGATAACTTGGACATATTTTAGCATGTCCAATGAACACTTTAAGCCAACATTTAAAAGTTTTCAAGAACTAATAGTTGCCAACTCCAACTTGTTTGAGACTGAAGCGTAGTAGTTGTTGTTTTCAAGAACATATAGTGAAGGTCTTTGTAATATGCATCAGTCTCACGAAACAAATTGCTCGAATTAAGTGTACTTACAGTATAAACGACACTCAACATGTCGATGATCTTCTCCTTTGGAATCCAAATGGAAAGTCTTCTATCAGTGGAAACAGTTAAGATAGCTGATTGTATGGCACTGAAAAAGGTCATAATAACCGTGCTCGAGTACTGACATGGATATTTCTTCCCAATTTTCGCTTGAATAAGGAACCACGAGGACCACAAAATAGTTCCAGCGAATAAGATCATCGAGCCAAAGATCCATTGTACATTTCTTTTAGAGGAGCTGATAGGTTCCTCCAAAGTTTGAGATAAATCTTTTAAGTGTGAAAAATGGATTAAAGGTTTGCCTTTGTAAAAAGTCAGTAAAAAGGCACCTCCAAGGCATATTAATGTACCAATAACTTTGGCTCTTCCACTTCTATCTTTCATGTTAGTTGCCTCTAACCTGCATCATAATCGTAGATTAAAGAAACGCGCAAATTTGTATCTTTTTAAGCTATATTAATACTCGTTGAGACTCAACGAGAGAGACATACCCGAAAAGTAATGCCATAAGGAATGTTACCACTGGTACCATGTTGAGAAATGCACATGCAAATGTTGCAGAAGTGTATTGTATGCCAAGAAGGAATAAGTATTGTGTAAGAGATGCCCTGAAAGAAAGAAAAAAAGGTGTAAGCTATGGTGCAGAAATTTTAGCAAAAAATAGACAGAGGACTTATAGCATCTATGTTGCTCGAACTCTTCAAAAATGTGGATATATGCTCCAAAAGCAGTACATTTGTAGAGGATCCGAGACGATAGTTGATTTCTTAGATGATCGTTACTATCTTAAAAAGTCACTTTCTTTGTTGGAAAAAACAGAAATCAAGAAGAAGAGTGACTTTCTGAGATAACCCTCCGACACAAGATGACAGATGATATTTATCAATCTTGTTCAACTTACCCAACAATTGCACTCAAGAAAAGATAGCACAAGATTTGAGGGGTGAGTTTAGGCCTTTTATTCCTGAAAATCAAGATTTTCATCAAGAAATAGTGAAGAAGTTCTACAACAAGTAACATAATACATCAAATAAGTGAAAATTTGGAAGCAACATTCTTGATACCTTTCAAGAAAGAAGGCGATTGGGGCTAAAAACACGGTTGAAATGGACTGTCGATAAGTGATGAACACGAAATGGTTCATACCATCCATGATACTCTTCTTGAGAAGTATATTACTAATCGATAAAGCAAAATCTATCGCCAACATGATAATGATAGGATACCATTCCACATAGCTCTTCATCTTATAAGTGAATTTACTCTGTGTTTTGAAGATGAAAATGAGGCAAAGGACAGATATTTAAAGTCTGTTTTTAGGACTAAAAAGGAGTGTGAAGAGAAGACAAATGGAATTCTGGCAATCACATCAATTTAGCAACTCTTAACAGATTTTGACATTTGTTTAACATAAGTGTACTCTTTCTTTTTACTTGAGAGATTTCACTATTTCCCTTTTTCCCTTACTTTTCATTGATACTTTACAGTAGATGTTAACTATATTAGAATCGTCTAAGCGCACGAACATGTTCATCAACATCTATGTTGCTCCAACTCTTCAAAAATTCTATCAGGTTGCAAATTGCATGTCATATCCTCCTAAAGTACGACAATATTTTTGGACAGTACGAGCAACATAGATCAACATACAATATGTTTGACAGGCTCATCTTATGGAGAATGTTAATTTTGGAAATCTTTTATTTTTCTTGGTCTGAAGTTAGTTAGAAGGCATAATACATAAACAAACACTCAAACTAGGCCGCAACTGACAAGTAAGCACTCCAACTTCGAGAGTGCACATCAACTTGGTTTCAACTAATAACTAAACACTCCAACTCATCCCCACTGTGTCTAGTGAACACCTGACGCTAACGTAACACATAAATTTTGGGGAGGTGTTTGGATGATCATTTTGTAAGTTGGAGTGTTCAACTGACACAATGGAGACGAGTTGAGGTGTCTAGAAAATAATTTAACATGTGAGTCAACACTCAACAAGTGCCTATTTTAAAAATCTTTCTTTTGTTTACTACTTCAAATAGTCTATGGCATCTTGCTTGTGGGGTTCAACTAAAGATGATTCTCTTTTGACATAGCGCTATATGGCATCTAATGCAATATGCATCTAATTCTATTTTCAAATAACTTGTAGCAAAGAATCTTCAGATTATAACATTGAACATAAAAACTATACTTCAAATACATCAAATATATCCTGAATGGATAAATAGCATCAGCTACTTAGGAATTTTTTTAAGTCAGAAGGCAGACATAGTATAATTCTGTTGATATGAATCGATAGGGGGGACGATACGCGTAAATTAACCAAAATGAGCCACGATAACAAAAATCTCGTGTGAAATGTCATAGTAAAAGCTTGTTTGATTCTGATTTTCAGTATGAATACGAATCGTGAAAGTGTGATCTATTGATCCTTTTAGAGCTTGGTAAGTAAGTTTCTCTCAAAACTATTGTTTGAGCTTAGTTCATAAAATCTAGCTCAATAGTCAAGACACACTTGGCACCCAAGCGTGTGACCTAATGTCAACGAAGTAGGTGAAAATCTTGGGTGACTTGAATGATAGAGTTATCCAATACCTATCCTGGTAGAAGATGGTTGATAGTTAATGCAATAGTCGAGGAACATGTAAGTTAGCTCAAACACCACTTATTGAAAGAAAGGAAAAAAGAAAGTCAAGAGCACTATTGACTCATTACCTATGTTGCTCAACAACAATAACAAAAACATACCCAGTGTAATTCCACAAACGGGGTCCGGGGATGGTAGAGTGTATGCATTACCTTACCCCTACCTCATAAAGATAGAGAGGTTGTTTGTGATAGACCATCAACTCAAGTAAATCATCTCAAAGTAGTTTGAAAAAGATAATAAATGAAATATAGCACTGTGGAAAGCAGTACATAACATACAAAAGAAAGAACAATAACTTACAATGAACTAGTATGATAATTGAAGCACATGAAACACATGTATGCGATACCATTTTTGAACCGTCCGAGCAACATATTTAATTGGTGGCCCCTAGGCAAAATGAGAATGTGAGTTAGAACAATGCAAGTTTAGTTGATTTAATCTATAAGAGAACCTTTTGTTATTAGGTCAAATCTTATTCCATGCCTTGGCTATACTGTATGTAAGAATTTCACTATTGAAAGACATTAATCATTAGGTAAATGAAAGTATGACAAGAATTTTGAAATTCTTGTACAATTTTAAAAGCTTTAAATAGAAGTATCCCACTTTCTAAATAACTATATCATCAATGCTTTTTAAAGTAATATCAAAATTCTTCACAATGGAAAGTAGAATAGACTTGCTTTCATACATTTGTCTTGATCCATATTCTTTATTGTTACTTAATCATGCTTTGAGCTGGAAACACAAAATTATGTGCATTTATGCTTTTATGTGTGTGGATCCTCTTAAAAGTCCATGCATTATCACCCTAATTAATGGTCAAGAATTAATCAAGATTAAAATAGCATCTAGAGGGCATTTTGTGCAAGGGGGCAAGCTAACATCAGCAACAAAGAATGGTCAGTTGAACATCCTTCTCCGAATTATAATTATACGATGTATATAAAGTCAAATATTTTTTCTTCTTAATCACCCTAGTAGTTTGTTAAGTCAATAATATTAGTATCTTTGAGGACTTCAACGATGAGGCAGATATAAGATGAGTTATGTACAGGGGTTAGCTCTAACCAAAAAAGGGTAGCTAGCTAAACATTTTTCGTCAGAAAATCATACTAGGTATATAAGTCAAAATATTTCTTTTCTACGAATAAATGGTCAAAAATTAATAAAAGATTACCAATACCTCTAGAGGACATAACCCTTCTATACTTCAATAAAGAAGTGAATTTAGGGCGATTTATTCGGCTAACCTAGCCTCTTCCATCCCTCAGAACCAACAAGGGGTAGTATAGGAATATTCACATGTTAGCTATCGACTACGCCTTTTTTGGCTGTAGGGTTGGGGTGGCTTGCTGGGTGAGACTGATAGAAAGAAAGGACGGGGGGCAACCATGCATGGTACTTCTCGACCCTGTCTCCGAGGGACAGTTGAACTAGCGACGACAAGTACTTCGTCTCGAGTAGGACACCGGTGATCTCTACATTCACCTATGTAATTTCGAAATCTGCTTTCAAGCAGCTCCGTTTTCTAAGGGAGAGTTTCGGCATAATCTTTTGTGCAGGGGTTAGCTACAACCGAGAAAATATGATAAGTTGAATTTCTTTATCGAAAAATTATTTTGTGTATAAATGTCAAATAGTATCCTATATTTCTTATACATATACGTTAAATCTTGAACACTCTTAATAAAATTCCTAGCTTCGCTATTAATTTCGTGAGTTTAATTGAACTCACGCTCAACAATCTCTCACCGGCATCATAGATATTGAATATAATACAACTATGCTCGTTTTTAAATCTTGAATTCGCCTCTGCTTCTGTACCGATAACGGCTAAGAAGATTCTCCACGTTTCCTGCGAGTAGTATGCAGTAAATCATTTAGTTGGATGCCTTAAAAGAGAAAAATATTGTTATTCGAATAATCTACTTTAGTAACAGCCTAATTAC
>JAJOOO010001491.1:0-35956 GCA_029582685.1 Solanum piurae | reverse complement strand
TTTCTCAAAAGAAATTAGTGAAATTGTTAGAAGATATTGAGGTTGAAAATAGAGAAGTCATTAGTGAAAATTAATGATAATCAAGCAAGAAATGAGAAAACACTAATGGAGGTGGACGGTAGTGCATCCATTGGAGAGAGAAGGGAAAAAAAATTAAATTTTAAAAATTGATTTCTAACATGGGAGAGAGAAGAAGAAGGGAAGGAAAAAAACAAATTTTTAAAACTGATTTCCAACACGATTCTGATGTGGCAATGTTGTGGCGTTGATATGGCAATGACTTGGCGCGTGTGTAATATACTTGTCACTGTGAGACTGGTTTTATATTCTTAGGGGGATATTTATTCACTTTAAATGAGATTAGGGGGTATATAAACACCCGTGTAGTTGAAGTACTAAAGTAAATTTTCGTGCCAAGTTCAGAGGGGTTTTTATGTATTTTCCCTTAAAAATATAATTAAATTATTTCTAAATACAAAATATGTCCTTTTTGTTAACAAACTAAAAAAGAAAAAAGTGTTTTCCCATTTTTACTCACTTTATTGGCAATCAGGCTATAGTAATAACATGTGTCCTACCTAAAATCACGTGTGAATATGATAGCTTTGACATGGGTGACACATTTTCATAGTTGTGAAGTTTTTACCAGTAATGAAAGTGTATCAAACGTGACACACAGAAATAATTGATTTTTCAGGTATATTTATTTTTATACACACAAAAAACTAATATGAAAAATATATTTTTTCTGTTCATTTTGTAAGTGACCAAAATATCTTAATTCACGACGACGGAGGACAAGTGATATGGCACTAATGGGCAGTGTTGTTTAAGGATTTGCGTGTTGTACATAAGAATGTAACAAACTCACCTAAATTGAGGCAAATATCATGCCATCCTCACTGAAAAAGAATAGCAGTGACTTGTAACACATTTTTTAAACAGAAAAACACACTTGGTCAGGCCAAAAATCATGGACCTTTCTAAAGCCCAAACTAGAAACAGCAAAATAACTTAACTAAAGAAAACTAGTAAGGCGTATTCAGAATTTTGAACGCCCAAACTAGAAACAACAAAATAACTTAACTAAAGAAAACTAGGAGTACGTAATATTCAGATGCGTATTCAGAATTTTGAACGAATGAATAACTAATATAAAAAGATGGATCTAAGATATAAATTTGCCCTAATTGACCAACTATAGGTTCAACTATAGATACACTTCGAGACATCTATATTTTACTATTCAGAAAGGAAAGCATGAGTTCATGTGATTAAAATATTTAAACTCGAAAATTCAACTTAAAGATTTAAAAAAATTACTATAGTAATATCTCTATTTCTATAATAACCATATACTGACACGTTTATTACTCCAAAATGTTTGCAACTATGCCTACCACACTATTTCAATGAATCCACTTTCGTAATGAATTTTGATTAAAATATACAATTTATAGTACTCGTTTTAAAATGTATTTTAGAAAAAAATAAATTATTAAGTCATTTAGCTTAACTCAATTCTACAAAATTGGTCAAATTGACAATAAATAAAAGTACCATTTTTACAAATTTAGTCAAATTGACAATAAATAAAAGTACACCATTTTTACAAAATTAGTCAAATTGATGAATAGTGTCTTAATTTGGAACTGTTATGACGTGGCAGTCATACATTAAACAGGATACGAGGATGACAGAGAATGTTATAAGACTTTAAGCGGAAAAAAGAAATTAAATTCTTTGTATAGTTTGGTCTGTTTACAAATAAATTGATTGGAGCAAACACAGAAAATCACGCTTCTTTCTTCTTCAGCATTAGGGTTTAGGCAGATTCCTTCTAGGGTTTCTGAAAAAAAATGGTGATTGACAATTCCAAGAAATTGAAGACAGCAGTTGAGGAAAACGCCCAACAAATTGGTACTGGTGGTGTTTTCTCCATTGAGAAGCTTCAGGAAGTTCAAGATGAACTTGAAAAGGTTTAATCTTTAACACTTTTTGTAATGCATGTTGTGTTTTTTGTTTAAAATTTTGAGATTTTTCTATTAGTGTTTGATTGTGGAGTTTTAGTAGTTTTTCAACCCCTTTTGATATGATTCTGCATTATGGGAACTGTTGAAATTTATGCCCTTTCACTTGTTTTAGAGAAAGAAAAGATTTTGTTTTAGGTTTCTGCTTTAATAAAACAGATTGGCCACTTGATTGATTGATCGATTGATTGTTTATTGCTTTTTAACTTAACTTTGTGTGCTGAATTAGAGGATCATTTTTTTTTTGGGACTTACGATTAGGTTAGATTTTGTTGGAGATGTGTAGAGTGAGTAGACAGATTTTTAAGTGTAAAGAAGGGAGAAAATCTGAAGTTTGTGTGCTGTATTAGAGGATCATTCTTTTTTTTGGGATTTACGATTAGCTTAGATTTTGTTGGAGATGTTTTAGAGTGAGTAGACAGATTTATGTGTAAAGATGGGAGAAAATCTGAAGTTTGTGTGCTGAATTAGAGGATCATTCTTTTTTTAGGATTTACGATTAGGTTAGGTTTTCTTGGAGATGTTGTAGAGTGAGTAGACAGATTTAAGTGTAAAGAAGGGAGAAACACCTGAAGTTTGTGTGCTGTATTAGAGGATCATTCTTTCTTTTTTTTTGGGATTTACGATTAGCTAAGGTTTTGTTGGAGATGTTGTAGAGTGAGTAGACAGATTTAAGTGTAAAGAAGGGGGAAACATCTGAAGTTTGTGTGCTGTATTAGAGGATCATTCTTTTTTTTTTTGGGGATTTACGATTAGCTTAGATTTTTTTGGAGTTGTTGTAGAGTGAGTAGATAGCTTTAAGTGTAAAGAAGGAAGAAAATTGAAGTTTGTTGGTGGACAGAATTACCTAGTACGTCTGATGTAGCAAGTACAAGTACAACAACAACAACATACCTAGTGTAATCCCGCAAGTGGGGGTCTTGTGAAGGCAGAGAGGCTCTTCTCGAAAGACTCTAGGCTCAAGTAAAACAGTTCTAACTAGGTAATGAAAAGAAAATATAGTAGTGAATAAGTCATGTTAAAAACAATAGAGAAAATAATAGCAACAACAGTAGCAGGTATCCCTTGGAATTGGTCGAGATGCGTGGAAGATGGCTCGAATACCATGGTTATCAACAAAAAATAAGATAAAATTTGAAATTTGTTACTCCTTTTGTCCTAAATTGGTTGTTGCTTTTTTGCTTCTCAAGATTCAAAGTATGTGAACTTTGATCAATTTCTTTAAAATGTATGTTTTGATCATATTGACATGACAAGAATTGCAACTTATAGTACTTCCCGTATAGTTTTTGAGTATTTAAATTTTAGTTTTATGATATTGAGTTGATCTAGTCCAATTTAGCTTAAAAATTTAATCCAATTGACTCTCTAAAAGGGAGAAGTGACACTTATTTTGGGATGGAGGGAGAATTAAATTCCTCTGTAATTGAAAATGATTAGTTGAACAATTGTCCTTTTGTTTTTTATTAGCGTCGAAAATATATTTAGTGTAAGTCACAAAGGGAGAAGACAAGAAGCGTTTTATTGCTAGGGTACACTTGTTAACTTCTTAAGGTGACGTGATGGATTAAATGGAACAAAAGAAGGGCTGACGTTTAGTTCTAGATCTTTGAAGTTGGTTGTTTTAAACCAAATGGCAGCCTTTAAATATGGCTAGATTTTACACACTTCACCAGCAAAAGGGGATCCTTTCCAAAACCATGAGATAACTTTGCCCTAAACAACATAAAAAGACTACAATCCATACCGCCAACCAATGCGTTACTAACACTATTTGATTCTCCATGTATTTATATCCTTCTCCCCTAAATTTCTCTCTCCTCATTTATTCTTTTATTCCTTACCAAATTTTCTTCTCCTCTTCAATAACTCATAATCCCATCATCTCATAGAAATCTGTCAGATATCACTCGTTGTGGCTTGCTAGCTTCAATATTCCTCTAATTTACAGTGCACTTTATCTTCTTAGAGTTTGAATGAAACTTCCATATTAAATTTTGGCTATTTGGATTTCTGGAAACCATCACAAAGTATTAAGTGACTTCGAAATAAACATGGAATGTTGGATCACGGATAGATGAATCACACAATAAGTCTTTATAAGAAAACGAAATAGAAAGTAACGTCTTTTCGGAAAGAAGAGGGAATCCATAGTGAATTAAAGGTGTGAAAAGCAAGCAAGTTTGACCCATTAACGATTAGCAAGACCAATTCATTTGTGCCAATTTCTGTAGCCAGACCGGCAGCTCAAGTCGTAACCTACTTTGATATGGAAAAGAACGGCGTAGTGTTTGGAAAAAATCTACAGGAAAAGTGTGAAGATTTATGATGGTAATAAATCATGTAATGAACTATGATTGTTAATAACTGATAAGTGGTCTGATTCTTTTCTATCTAAATCAGTTCAGTTTAGAGCATATGGACATGATTGTTGATAATTGATGAATGTGATGCTTCATTGATTCATTTCCTCCTTTTAATAGGGATAACTGAGAAATCCCCGAAGGCCAGCAGTTATGCTTTATTTTCCTATTGGACATTGACATAATTCTTGAGATCAATTAGTTTAAATTTAGGATTGAGATTTGAGACTTAGTTGATTGATGCAAGTTTGGAAGTTGATTGATTCAAGTCTGGAACTAAAATCATATAAGATTTTGTTTCGTGTGTCTTGACATATTAGCAGACTTTGACTCGGCCCTATTCTGTGATCCATTTAACACGTGCCCAACATTGTGGTGTGTATAATTGCAAATTGAGATAGTTAGCGTATATATTTTTTGGTATATGTAATGAGACCTTTTCTGGTATATTATTTAGTATGTTTGCTTCAGGTCCAATGTTTTTTATGAGTCTTCTAGTTCTGTCAAAGATTTATATGGTAGATGAATTTAGAGAACTTCTACTGTTTGCTTTTTTATGTGTAATTCTAATTTATATAATATTGGACCGATATGAGCTCAGATGGAAGAATATGGACGATGAAGATTCATAAAACTGACCCCTATTTCTTGGGATTGAGGCATAATAGTTGGTGTAATTTACATGTTATATTCCAGCATTTGGCTGTGGTTTTTTTGATCCCAACCTTTCAATGAAAAAGTTCTTTTGAAGTATCCAATGCTCACGTCATTGACTGATTGACATGTGCCAAACTTCTATGAGTACATATACACATCTCTTTTTGGCAAGTACATATTTTCGTGCTTTATTGATCATTGCAAAATGTGTTATCATGTCCATATGGTGGCCTAGCTGGAAAACACCTACTAACGATAATAAGCCGCCATGGCTGTTCACTTTAATTGGGTCTGGGCCTCTGGGGTAAAACCTTAGTTCATTTCCTGACAATTCCCGCAAAGTATAGTTTTATCCAGTTCTTTTTAGCTCTATACCCATATGCCTTCTTTGAGATTCTGCTTCCCTTGTGTGCTCAACATAATAGTATAAAAAAGTTACTGTCCCAACAAAACTGGTTCAAGTACCTATCAATTTGATGTTCTTAATTGCATCTAAATTTGTTTAGCAAATGCTGTTAATATCTTTTGCATTATATTATGGCCTTCCATTTTTTATTTGCATTGTGCAGGTGAATGAACAAGCTAGTGAGGAGGTATTGGAAATTGAACAGAAGTATAATGAGATAAGGAGGCCTGTTTACGAGAAACGAAATGAGCTCATCAAATCAATTCCTGACTTTTGGGTGACTGCCGTAAGTCCAGTCAATATCTTTCCGGATTTCAATTAGCATCCCTGTAGTTGAAAATTGAGCGATATGACAATTTTTATCTGTAATTAACTTTTGTCTATGCAGTTCTTGAGTCACCCTGCCCTTGGTGAGCTTTTGAATGTGGAAGATCAGAAGGTTTGACATGTTATTCAACTTCACTTGTGTTAGAGAACTTCCTTCGGAATGTCTTAAATGTTTTGTGATATAGCCTTATTATAGTGCCTGCTGTTTAAATTGTTCTTAGATATATTATGTGAGGATGGTATCTTCTTTTCTTAACAATGTTCTTCCTTTGATTTAGATCTTCAAGTACTTAGATTCTCTTGATGTGGAGGATTTCAAGGATGTGACATCTGGCTATTCCCTTACTTTTGTAAGTTCTTTGTTTTTGAAAACACTCCTCCTTACTGGAAGGCTGTACTAAATATGCATCAACAGCTTATATCATCTCACAGCGTTTGCAACAAGTTGCTGCTGACTTTATATTTTTTTTTTCTTTCAACCTGCAGATATTCAAACCAAATCCTTATTTTGAAGATACAAAACTGGTCAAGACATATACATTCCTTGATGAAGGATCAACAAAGATAACTGGTACAGCTATTAAGTGGAAGGAAGGCATGGTAATGGCTACCTCCGTGTAACTTGTTATGTGTTAGAAGCCTCCTTTTCTTCTTCCTTGAGACCCTTTTTCCATGGAAACTTGATGAATAACTGTAATTTGAAGGGTGCGGCTTATGGTGGTAATCCTGAGATGAAAGGGAACAAGCGGCCAGCATCAGAAGACAGGTAATTGTTATTCACTTTCTCGAGTATTTAACTGACCTTCTGGGATTGTTAATTCCATGCTTTGAGGTAGGAAGCTCCCTGATTTTGACAACAACGTCTTGAGTAGTTACAAAGATTATTCAGGAAAAGATTTGGAAGGAAAATGAAAATCTGAACCAAGGAAGATCTTATGTATTGATAATATTGTTCCATACATTGCTTGGTTAAATTTCTAAAACGTTAGCGTGTGTCTAATTTCTATTGATATAGTGAGAAGAAGTATCTGAGATCTTTTACTAATCGTATATTATATCACCAATAACCATATGCTGATGGATGCAGCTTTTTTAGTTGGTTTTCTGAGACTCAGCTGAAAGACATTGCGGATGGGCTTAGTGATGAGGTAATTGTTGCATCTGACTGCTTGAGATTATTTATTTTGTTGCATTCATTGCTAATCATTTGATGAGTTCATAATTATATGGCAACTTATGTAACGATTGATTGATGAAATAAATTATCTTTTGTCTTTTCTCTGATTTCCTTATCAGAAACTGAATACATTGTATAGTGCAACAAACATAAGCTTTTAAAAGTCCAGTTTCTTTCAGATATTAAATATGTTTCCCTGTGACTGCAGGTGGGCGAGTTAATTAAGGAGGACTTATGGCCTAATCCGCTGAAATATTTTAACAATGTAATGACATTTTACCTTTTCTTTCAAGGTTATCTGATGTATTGTTCTTTCTTCTTCCCTTCTTCAATCTAAGAGAAATTCGTTCTTTGCTTGTAGGAAGCTGATGAAGAAGATTCTGATGGAGATGGGGACACGGACGAGGACGATGAAGATGAAGAGGTAAATATTGATGAGATTAGACCATCTTCTTTTTTGAAGTTGCTTGATTTGAACCTTCTGGTTTTATGCTATCAGCTTTTCTGACCAACCTATTGGATCTTCTGATTATTTATGGTTAAATCACTTAAATGTACTATGATGTTATTGCTGTCCTTTGGTCCGTTCCTATCTCACTGTTCCTTGTTAAAAGTAGAAACCTTTATTCGCATAATAGATGGTGCAAATGTCATGAAACAAACATCTAGAGATGCATAATTATCCCCTAAACATTTTAGTGTTTGAGTTGGCCAATTTGGATCTGAGCTTCTTTAGGCCTTGGATTTTCACAACTACTCTTGTGTCTTGACTCCAATGACAACCGTTCCCTTCAAGATGCTACAGCCAGAACCACACAACTTTAGTAATGGTAAATAGAAACTGATGCACTGTGGTGAATTCAGCTGTCTTGGATTGCTTTAGTAATCGATGGTCATAGTACCGTTCAATCTGACGATCAATTAAAGCCTTGGAAGGAACACAAGCACGTACCAAAGAAAGTGATGGGACATAGGCAACAGGTAATAAGAGGGCAAGCTGAGGCATTAGGGGAAGAAGAAATCTACACTTTTCAAATGTAGTTTATAGCCTTATGCTTCCAGGACAGATAATTGACATTATTCTTAAACACGTGTATTCATATTTTACCACTAGAAAGGAGGGGATTTCAGGGTATATTGGGACAAAAACGTCTCGGAGTCCCATATATGTGGTCCAAACCTTCCATAGAAGTAAAAAGGCTCCAAGCTACAAAATTGCATTTGCAATACGTAATTGTTTATTTGTATGACTTCTCCTGAGGAAAGGTGACTTTACCTTACCGGAAACTAGCTCATTACTTCCCGCCATGTGTAAATGAAATATGATTTTTAGGTGTGCTGAATTGCTAGAAAGTTGCCACTCATGTCATGTATGTGTATCATACACAAAGGAGTTATATTATCCCTTTTGGTATATATATACATGCTTTTAATTGTTATTGTATATGCTCTATTTTGAAAATGCGCTGACATTTGAAGTTTGGTTACAACATCTTATATAATGGGCTTTTGAACTAATCTTTTATTCCTCTATATCAGGATAACGACGACGATGATGATGAGGAAGATGAGGATGACGGCTGAACTCACCCTTAGCTCTAAAGATTATTCCTTCTTCTAAGCTTCGCTCAAATTGATGTCAAATATAACTTTAAAACTTGTTGCATAATCAAACTCATAGGTAGCTTTGCGATCTGATTAGACAGTTTAACAAAAGAAATACTATTTCGTAGCTAGCCAACTGCTGGTGGATTTACCTGGGATGGATATAGTAGATGCACCAAAACTCTTGAATCCTGGCCTCATTTGATTTAGCAAGTTGTGCTTTTCGTTAGTAATCTAGTCAAAAGGGTACCATGGTGCTCTACAATAGATCGGTTTGCGAGCTTTTGAGTTCCTCATTATATTGAGTTGTGCATGGATTCAACTGTTAGATTGAAATCTGCTCTTTGTTCAGTGAGGAATTTCGCCTTATTCTCAAGCCCGGTGGTTCGGTTGATTGTTAGTTGCTAGCCTTGTAAGTCTGTTGGCGTCTTCCATCCTTGCCTGATTATTATTTTTTAAAAGGGGAAATAGGGGAGAGGATTATAACATGAGGAATGAGGTGGGAGTTTAGTTAGTCAATCAACTAAGCTGCTAAGATCTCGCTATACATAATTCAGTTAGCCAATCAACTAAGCCGCTATACATTGATTATAAAGACTGTTTGGTTTAAAAATATTGAGCAAAGATTTTCACAAGAAAGAAGACTAAAAGCTGTTTGATAAAGAAAAACTGATTTTAGTTTTGTAAAATCAAATGTATACAGAAGTTGGTTTTTACGATGATCTCGAAATTTGTTGTTTAAAAATTATTTGAAATATTCTCAACAAATACTTGAAAAATGTTTTTCAACAGCTAATTGTTAGAACCAGACCAATTAATGTACGAAAATAGCATATAAAAATTTAATAAAATAATAATGCATATTTTCGTACATATTGTTTTTTATATATAATTATGGTGCTTGAGTTTTTTGCGTGTAGCTCAATTAATTTTATTTAATTAACTCCATCTATCAAGACGGACAAATAGGATAAATCACCTTAAATATAAAATAAAATACTTAAGGAATTCTTACTATAGAGTATAGATTCACAAAAAGAGAAGAATAGACCCCCATAAATTATCCTTACTAACATATTCTTCAAATTAACTTGGTTTGATTTATACATAAATGAAAAAAAAACATTTTATGTTTTACACCATTAACACTAATTATATAAAGTATTTCGTCTCAAACTTAGCTATCCAAAATTTTGTAAATTTGGATCAACTAAATTACTAGCATCTCAAATGAGTAATGTAGAAAGTACTTATTCAGCCGTTCATTTTTATTAGTCAATTTTAGCATATTAAAAGACAAACATATTTTTCATGTTTTATTTTTAATATTAGTTTTTTATTTCCAAATTGTTTTTCAAGATTCAAAGTAAGCTTGAGTTGATGACATTCTCCTTTGGTAGAGTTTGTGTTTTATAGACGTCAAATTGATCTATTTTACCAATCAAACTAGAAACTATAAGTGAATAAAATAAATTCCACAAAAGTGATATACATGTGCGGTGTGCCACACAAAAGAAAGCACAACATCACCCAACAAGTGTTGCAGTGGAGTGATAAATACTCTTTTATTCTTAATGAAATGTTTTGGGTTTAAGTCATTCTGCGTACGGAATCACCTTTATTAGAGAGTTTTTTAACCCCAATGTGAGACTTTACTGTCCAAATTCAAATTTAGTCGAAATTCATTATGTGTACGGGGCAGCGAGTGAGGAAAAAAAAAATGCACAACTGCAAGTAATAATATAAGAGGCTGCTTGGTTTGAAGACAATTGTGACGAGGTTAGTATTTTTGGATTAATTTTTCTGATATTATTTTTTAATTAATTGTTTGATTTATTTTATTAAAAATAAGATGCATCGCATATTTTCTAAGAAAAGTAGTTTGATTTGACATGAAATTTAAATTGCTACTGAATATGTAAATATGTCATTCTTTATAAAATTGATTAAAAAGAAAAGTGAATCATAAAATTTGGGATGGAAGAAATAATTGATACTAAACATTTGAGTTTACTTTTATATTTTCTCGATCAGATTATTTTTAATTAAAATGAAGTATTTTGAACATGAATAGTATATATATATATATATATATATTTATTTTTTTAGAAAAGGATATATATTATATATAGTTAGAACAGTACATGATCACTAATAGTACTAGTGAATAGTATATATATTATGATAATATATTTATATTAATTATTAAAGGGCATGCAAAGTAAAAGTAAGAGGGAGTACTACTTATTACTCTATCTATTCATTTTTATTGGTTTATTATTTTACAAATAGATATTTTTACTTGTCATTTTATATATTAGAAAACGATAATTATTTTTTTCATATTTGATTTTTAGCATTAATTTTTTTTTAAAAAAATCAACACTTAATATTTATAAACATCAATTTATAGTAGTAACATAGTAAAATAGTTTTTTTTTTCTCATTCGGTGTGCGAAATTCACATTGGAGCACCAACATATTAAGTGAATTATTGAGACATTTTTGACATATTAAGTGAATTGTTGAGACATTCTCTTTTCTTAGAAAGTAATATTTACATTTTTGTTCTGAAATATAACTGGGTCTAAAGAAAATTGTGCTAAAAATGGAAGCAACGAGAATCAAACCGCTGGCCACAAGGACTTAAATGAATATACGGTCAACTTCTATTGGGACTAAGTGTGTTCATTTGTTAATATATCCCGATAATTATGAATATTTTACCTATAGACACGCTATAATTTTCTGACGAAAGGTCACCTTTGCTTAGCTATAGCTCTGCCCCTGTGCTTTCATGAAGATATATGGTGAAGTTGGTGGTGTATTGAAACTAGTAAAGTGTTTGTTTTAGATCCCAAAATTTTGAGACTCAAAAAATTTTATTAGTAAATTTAATGATTTTAGTTTCATTTGAAACAATATTGATCATTATAAAAAAAAATACAAATTTTAAATTAAAAAAAGAAGAGAAGAATTATTTTTTTAATAAGAAAATATTTTAGAACTTTGAATTAAACAACTCAATTTTTTATATTAATAAATAATTTTTTACAACAATATCCAAGATACCGTACTGCAAACAAATGGCTAACCTTTTATTAATTAGAAGTAATTTTTACTTTTATAAATAACTAACTATGTGAAGTTAAACGCTTAATGTCTTTAAAGAATATTATATTAAAAGATTATACGTAAGAAGAAGAAAAACAGTCCTAAATTCATATTTATTTTTGTATATATATATATATATATATATATATATGGGTTTTTTAAATTATAAATTAATTTTAAGCTACTAATTTTATTGAGACAACTTTGAAAATGACAAGTTAAGTTAAATAGGTAAAGATTATTTCTTAATTGTTAAGGCGATTTGCCATCCTCAGCTATATGTGTCCACGCTACCTACAAAACAAGTATGGTAGGAGAAAGAGCTACTATAAAAGAGTAGGGTAGATGACAAAACAAACTTATTTAAACTGGTGACATTCTTAAGAAATTTACATCTGCACAGTTGGAATAAGTTGTAGTATTGGATTTAGAGAGTATATGCTTTTTCCATGGTGACATCTGACGGTGGCCAACCCTCTTCTGGGTTGGTCTTCAACTTTCAAACTGTGATTTCCCTCAACTCAATATGCTTCAATCTTGAACCCTACTTTGCCAAAGGGAAAATCATTTGTTGATTCAGTGAAAACAAATTCTGAGATGATATTATTGAAGACAAATCATTACTAAAAGATATTACATATGTAGAAGGAATGCCACAGGTCAACTGGACTGAGCAGGAAGTGATAAAGATGACTTGTATTGAGAAACTCCAATTTGCTGTAATTGAAAAATTCTCATATGAATGGACAGATCTTGATGAATTGAGACGAATTATTCCTCAACAATGTGAATTAAAAGGGGATTGTGTAATAGGATTGCTACGCATATTCTAATTAGACTGACTAAATAAGAGGACTATGTCAACATGATCTCGAAAGGTCTTTTCTATATAAATTGTAGGAATGAGTATTCCTACTTGATGTGTACCCTAATCTATGATTCTAGATTCGAGGTATCTGAGGAGACAATTATGGCTATGACATGAATTTCATTCCCTAATCTATTACCAACTTTCTTTGTTAAGGAAATGTTGTTTTCAATTGCTTCGGCGGTTGATAAACCAATCCACTTGGATCAAGCAACGATAAAAAAAATAAGACCAAGTTGTGCACGTGTGAAGGTGCTGGTGGATCTCAAGGGCAAATTCCCAAATTCGGTGCAGATGAATATTGAAAATCCAGAAACGGGTGAGATAAAGTCAAATATTATAAAAATTCAATATGATTATGTACCGAAATATTGCTTTGAGTGCAAGATGCAAGGGCACAACAAAAATAACTGTAAAGTGGGAGAAGTGGCTAGAAGAAAGGAAGAACCAGCAAAACAGGGGGAGCAGAATCAACGTAAACAAGAGCAACATTCTCTATTTAAAAAAGGGAATGCTAGAATACTTACAAGTGGAAAAGTTATTGGAGATCCGGATAACTGGAATGTAGTCAAAGATAGAAGATGAGCCAATATTGAAAAAAAATGCACCCATCACTGAGGTGGGTAATAAATTTGATGCACTCACAAGAGAAGACGATACTAACAAAGGGGAGGAGATCAATAAGAATAAAATAGTCAACACAGAAGAAAACAAAGACGAATCAACAAAAGATTTGGGAGAAAATGGTCAAATGCCCCCTCATTCTATTGCCTGATTCTCAACTACACACCAATACTTTATGGGGGTCCTATTACCCCCTTGAAATATTTTAAATAGAGATATTAACACCCTTAAATGGTGATGTGGCATATCAAGTGTATTCACTTTCCTATTGGCAAGTGTGAGACAAATAAACAAGTCAACATTAATTAAGTTGACAGTTGTCAGTTCATATTAGATACTAGAATAATTAATAAATTTAATCAACTAAACTCACACACACACACACATACTCTCTCTCTCACACACACATCTCTAACCATCCACTCTTTTACAAATCTCTTCAACTCGACTGGCTGCCATGGCTATCAATACAATAATTTTATCTTTTTATACTTTCATTTTTAATTCACATAATAATTTTCAGTAGCAATACCTTTAAAATCTTTGTCTAATTTTAGACAGAACAATAAAAGAAAGAAAAAAGACCACTTCAAATCCTTCACCTTGACGGAGAATAATTTTAGCTCGACCTCGAAAGATAAAATTGTAGCTTCCATCGGAGACATCTTTTCATTCACAGTAGCAACTGAAGTTTCATCAAGAAGTGCAATTGAGAACCAATAGGAAAAGAACTATCTTCAAAGATAACAATGATCGCAAATTTAATAATAACAATGAGATCTCCAATAACAATCGAATTTTGTGCAAATAGATCATGATTGGAAATACATTAACAGAAGGGGCAAAGGTTGGTGGGTATAGTGTGGTGTGGTGGAGATGAAGTTGGACTGAAGGAGATGAGTCATCCAGAAACAATGAAGAAAAAAGAAGAAGAAGATTTAGTAAGAGGAAGAATGACGATGAGATTTGGCAATGATGATTAGGGCAAGAATGGTGGAGATTTATTTTTTTTTGAGAAACATAGGCGCGTGTATTACACTAGCCAACAAAGATTTGGGGGTGACGGTTTAAGGGTGTTAATATCTTAGTTTAAAATATTTCAGGGGGTAATAGGACCCCCGTAAATTATTGGTGTGTAGTTGAGAATTGGGTAATAGATTGAGGGGGGATTTGGCCATTTTCTCAAAGATTTGGTTACAAATTTCTTTGGTCCAATAGGTGAAAAACAAATGGAAGGAGTGCCATAATTAAATTTGGTGATCATTTTGCTACTAAAGTTAAGGGGTCGTTTGGTAGAGTGTATTAGGAAAAATAGTGCATGCATTAACCTTGTGTATTACTTAGAGCTGTTAATATGGGTTGGCCCACCCCATCCGGGCTAACCCATACAAGCTTTGCAATTTGACGGGCCATTTTTTATGTGGGCCAAAAAATGGTCTGTAACATCTCGCAACTTGAAATAACTACGAAAAAGTTAAGAATTTGGAAATAGTCGTATTTTGGAAAGAATTGAAATCTGGAAAATTTGCAAAGTATGTTAAGTTGAGTTTTTGGTCAACTTCAAATGACCATAACTCCTAGCTCAGGATGAGTTAGGTGTGTTTCCAGATATCGTAGGAAATATCTTCGAATAATCTTTCCAACGCCTCCGAGTTTGCGCGATTCTGTTCGTATGAGTGAGGTATGCCCTTTGGAAGTTGGATTGTTTGGATAAGGAAAGTCTAATCCGGATTTTTGAAGAGTAGTTTGATCTTTTCCTTACCCTATTATTTTATTTCATTTTTGGTAATTATCTAAGGGTCTAAAATGAAATTGGTCAGTTTACACTAATGAAATTAGAGTTAGGATTTTTGGAGAAAGAACACAAGAAAAGAGAAAAGAGGAGAAAATAGAAGAAAGTTCAAGATTCGTCGATTTCTTGGAGATTTGTGTGTGGATTTCGTCAAGGGGTGATCCCTACGAGGTATGTGAGATCACATAGCGTTGGGTTGGTTCACCCACGCGCCAAGCATGATTCAATTCAACAAAGTTATATTGATTTGAAAGTAAATCCTTTGAGTTCTTGATGAAATTCTTGTGGGTTGTGTTGTTGAAGTTTTCTTGAGATTTGATTTATGTTTTCGGGTGTAATTTTGAGTTGAATCTGGTATATATTGAAGGTATAATCGATTTTATGTGTTTGGAAAAATAACTAAGATGAAATAGGGGGTTTAGAGTTGAAAAATGAGCAAGAAAAATCAGGAATTTTCTGTGCAAGGGCTTAGGGTGCCGCGCCTCTCAGAGAACCCCACTTCAGAGTCTGAAGTTTGGGTTCTGGGGCGACGCGCCAACCAGAGCGCCGCAATTTCAGCTCTGAAGTTTGTTCTGTGGCGCCCCGCGCCTCTCAGAGTGCCAGGAACGCCAGTTCTTCCCATTTCTTCCCCAACTTTCTGTACTAGTTTCTTAGCAACGTACCTATGTTTTCTAATTGATTCCAACACTCTTAGGTACGTATAAACATCATGAAATCATCTATAAACATGAGATCATGAACCTTGAATCCATAATTCAATTCAAGGAAATTTAAGAGTTAAGTCTAGAAGTTAAGAGGCAAGTCAAGAGAAGTTTATAAAGTTTTCAAAAGTCTTTCACAGACGTTTTAACTTTGTTTTAAGACTTAAGTTCTAAGTTAAGCAAAGAGTAAAGCGTTGAGTTCATTTCTTCAAAAGTTATAAGGGAACTAAGTATTCCCAAGAGTTTAAAATGTTTTCACATTTGAACAAGAAAGGGAAACACTGATTTCCAAGAGAGCTTTTAAGCTAAGTTTTGAGTAAGTATCTCAAATCAAAGAAAGAAGTTTTGTTTTAAAACATATGAGCTAAGTATATTTTTGGTAGTAGTATTGAGCACCGATATGGGGATGTGAGTTCATATTAACTTAAGTCTCCATAAACCATGTAGCCATCATGGGTAGTAAATGATCATACTTTTTAGATGACTCCTTAAGTGCTTTTTAACATAGACTAGTGGATCTACTTAGTTAAGGCGTTTTATATGACGGCAAAGTATATGACATTTCTGGCAGCGTGGGCAAGACGATGTATCACCACTTAGGCTCATAGTGGTGGTTGTTGGTTAGAGAAACTCCCACATAAACTATATTACTTTATTATATGAGTAAAGTTGAGTTTGGTATTGCATTTCTTTAACGAACTGAGTTGTTTTCTACTGTTTTAAAATTTTTCTATATATTACATGTGTTTCATTGCTTTATATTGAGTTAAGTTGTTCATAAGTTGAGTAAAGCCAAGGTAAGTGTTCCTTTCAGATTCTTTTCAAGCCTATGCTATGTTTAGCATTTCAACTCGCATACTCGTACATTCAATGTACTGATGCCAGTTGGCCTGCATCATCTTATGATGTAGACGCAGGTAACCAGGATCAACATCCAGTGCTTCGTTGATCCAGTTGAGCACTCAGAGTCTGTTGGTGAGCCTCCTTGCTTTCTGGAGGGCTCCTTTTTACATTGCTTTATAGGTTCTCAGTTGTTAGGATGATCGGGGGTCCTGTCCCGACATCCCTCTTTGTTTTAGAGACTTCATAGACAGATAGTTATAGTTCTTTAGTCTTATGCATTTCAGTTGTATACGTTTAAGACTTGAGTTGCTATTTTGGCCAAGTTATTATCTCTTAAGTTATTGCATGAGTTACATTTCTTATGTTAAGTCTTCCGCTGAGTAAGTAAGCCAGGACAAGGGTTCGTTTGGGGCCAATAATGGTTCTCGAGTGTCGGCCACGTCCAGGGTGAAGGCTCGGGGCGTGCCATGGTCGGCCCAGCTCATAAGTGCGTGGGCTACGGGCTTTGCCGGGCCAACCCTCTTTTCTTAAAAGCATATTTTTTATAATTTTTAAAATTAAATTATAATTTTAAAATATTATCATAAATATCGACTAGTGTTACTACTTGTTAATCAAATACACAAATAAAATTATCTATATAATGTTTATTAAGTTTGATTTCAAGTAAAAAACATAAATAGCTAAATAGAAATATTAACATAATTGTTTTCCAATGATCATAATAAAACACAAAAACTATGATAACATTCCATAAGCTATGGCCTATGTAGTGATTTCCTAGAAATTTAAGGAACTTTATTTTATTTAGTACATGTTTTATAAACATAATTTGTATTTAAATCGTAATATTTTAAACTTTAAATAGATTTTGAGTGTAGACTCCTGTTATTTTTAATGCTCTATTTTATTTTTATTTTTTAATTAATTTTTATTTGGCCCATGAGGTGGCCCTATCCATATTTCTCAAGCCCTACAAATTGACAGGCTTATTTAGGCTGGGCTAAAAAGCCCTTTTCTTAAATAGGCTCCAAAAATCGTAGCCCAGCCCTATCAAATCACGAGTTAGGCTAGGTCGGCCCAATGGGCCTAGCCCATATTGACGGCTCTAGACTATTACTAATGCTTGCATTAGTTATACACTCTATATTGCTAATACCATGGATTTCTAGATATTAGCAATGCAATGATTTTAATGCATGCATTAACATGATTAAAGACCCAATTGCCTCTCAAAACCTTTTTTACATCTTTTCTATCATAATAGTGGAGGATAACTTTGTAAATTAATTTTTTTATGCATTAAACCAAACAATGCATAAAAATAATTTATGTATAACTAATGCAAGGATAACTAATACATGCATTGTTAATGCAGACATTATTAATACACTCTACCAAACGATCCCTAAATGTTCAAGAGTGTCATGACAAGGTGATACCTATAAGTATCCACAACAGTCCAATAAGCATAAGTTCGCACAGAAAATGCAGTAATTCAAGAGAGCAAATGGAACTTATGAAAACTATGAATATTCCTGTAAATGATTCAGAATCTTATTGTGCAAATTTCAATAGCTATGAAACATAATTAAACTATTTTTGAGTGGTTATATGCGAAAGTTCCCCTATTATTTATTACCTTGATTATGAATAGAAACATTTTTTAGTCAACCTATTTTATAAAAAAATTGGGAGTTATTTTTTTTTAAAAAAAATGAGGGTAGAGGAAGGGGAAATGGAGAGAGAATTACAATTTAGGAATCAAATTTTTACCAACAAAATGGGAAACGTTTAGGGTCTGTTTGGAAAGCCACCTGGTAATTGGAATTGGTGTAATTACACTGTCTAGTAATTACACTGACCTGTTTGATTGGCACAGTGTAATTACACTGTAATTACATATGTCTTGTTTGAATGTCACAGTGTAATTACACATGTTGTGTTTGGATGCACAATTGCAATCATAAAATTATATTAAATTTTAAAAATAAAAATTAATTATTTAAAATTTATACTAGACAAATAAGAAACTTTATAAGTGATATTAAAATAAATATAGATATATATTCTTTTTTGAAAATATATTAATTAATAAACATATGTTCTTAACTAATATTATGAAAAAATTATTGATTTATATTTTTTCAAATTAATATATTTCAATTGAATTGATCATAAAAACTAAAAGTATGAAGTTTCTACGAACATCGTGAAATACATGTTTGATAAAAAGATTAATATATAAATAAATGTCATAAATTATTAAATGTTCGACAAAAAGATAATCTATCAAGTCTAATTAAAAAATGATTTGCAATGTGAATTCAATATTACTAAAACAAATGAAACTGAAAATATAACATAAGTTATAAATTCAAAACAAAAAATCTAACATAATACTCTTATAGCAAATTTCAACATAGCATACATAAATATGATTTATTTTTTTATTTAAAAAAAAGAAGAAAGAAACGTAAGTCTATAACCTTACTTAACAATAAATTCTATTTAATTTAAAAATTAGAATACTAATAAAAGTATGCTAATGAGAAAATAAGCATGTCATAAAGAAATAGATAATAAGAAAAAATTACATAGAATCATGTGAAGTAAGGTTGAGAACGAGAAGAAAATGAAATATAATAATATAAAATAAAAAATATAAAATTTTAGAATTATAAAAATAAAACTAGAACTTAAAATAATAGAAGTAAAAAAAATTTTAAAAAATAAAATAAAAATAGAATTAAAAAAAAAATTAAAAAGTAATTAGCTGGTAATTACACCATTACCAGCAATTCATTGTCTTTGCCTGTAAATTGTAGAGTGTAATTACTACCTGCCAATTACACCAATTACCTGCTGACCAAGTAATTACCTATCCAACTAAACATGACAGACAATATAATTACATCCAATTACACCAAATCTAATTACCAGGGTGTCTTTCCAAACAAGCCCTTATTGTTCCCTATGTTTTATTTGGATAAGATTTTTCCTAAGTTGAGGCTGGCAGTTTCCCGTGCCGTGTCGCATTAGAACACGAATATATCTAAAACTCAAATTTGAGACTCCTCCGCAACGGTAACGTAGTAAAATAGTTAGGTCAGTTATTGCCTATTGGTGTAAAAGTGAAGGGAGAGAGTAAAATATAGAGAGAGGAATAGGAGAAGAAATATCCCAGTCCCAATTCTTTTTATCTTCTCTCTGCTTTCTTCTTCCCCAATTTTGAAGCTTCCATTTGAATAATAAAATGGAAGTGATAATAGTATCATCTAACGCAAAAACACCTTTTCACCCGCATACAAATCAACCAACCATTCTCAATAACTCTGTATTTTTGGGCCGTCGAGAGCTCTGCTTCGATAGCATTTCCTCTGTCTGCTCTGCTGATCCCATCACTTCTAATCCATCTACCTCTGCTTTCACTCCCAGGTACGCATATTATCTATCTTTTTAGACTTAAAGGACTCCCTACATTTTACTGTACAATGAGTTTAATAAGCAAAAATGACAAGATTTTTGACTAATTAGATGAATATGTATAACATTTAAATGAAAAAAAATGGGTCATGAGTGGTGAAGTCAGAAATTTTGTTAAGGATACTTTCAAAGTTTGGTATCTATCAGTTTAAACTTAAGAGGTTGCTCATTAAAAAATTAAGTACTCACTCAATACTTGTATTAGCACATGATTTCATGACCCTTTTTTTTGTTGTCATGGTAATGTCACAGGATTGGTGGAGATAATGGCAATTCTTTGATTGAGCAACTACGGAAAAGCTTCCCTTTTGCCACACGGAGGATGTTGTTAACAAGCTTTTTCATGTATTCACTTTATCATCCTTCAAGGTACTTGTCAGGTTCGCACGTTCTTACTGTTTTTTCTTTTCCTTTTTTTACTTGTCTCCATTGAAACGCCAGCACTTGAATTGTGTGTTGGACCTCACAATTATTGGATCAATCTGGGTTTTGTAGTCACATATCTTTTAAGACATTTAACCAAATTAATGCATATATTTGGCATTTTCAGCTCCTTACATTGTGTTCTGAATTTTCTTGCTTGAGAAAGATATTGGTTGTTTGTGAGCTTCCAAAACATAGCCTCTCTCAATACCAGAAAAAGGAGGAGTGTTTACGGGTAGGTTTACTATTAAAATAAAGCTTTAATTGAGTGGAATGGATATAGAGAATTTGTATATTGACTCCATCCAACTAGAGGTATAGTTTATTGCTTATAGTAACAGGGAACCCAACTGTGGTTATGCAACTGAGCTAGCTCTCTCCCCTTAGTCCCCAATGAGCAAAACCCTATTCTTGTGTGGTTGGCTACTGAAAAAATACAAAGCTTCATGATGAATTTGCTTCCTCCTTATCAGTTATTGAGTTGTCGTCCTTTATTTGGGTTCTAACCATGTAAACTACTATACTATATGATATACAGCACTTGCTTTGGGGGATCCGTCTGTCACAGTTGAACAAGTTACACCTACTACTTTTCCTTCTGCAGCACTTTTCCCTTCCGAGGTTCAGTATCATCACCTGCTCAGCTTATTCTTTATTGTTTTTGTTATGTTCTGATATATAGATCACCGTTTATCTGGTACATGTCTAATTGGCAGGAAAGAGTTGTTGAGCTCTTTGAGAAGAACACTTACTGTGTTGTCAACATATTTGATGTAACCTTGAGACCGACGCTTAATGTTACTGGTATGGTCGAGGTAAATTTTATAGACATTTGCAAGCATTTACTTTTCCATTTTCAGTGTTATGCTTATCAAACTTTTTGGTAATATAGCTTTGGTACTGCCTTGAAAATAAAGTTTCTCATGTCCATGGATTTTCTGTCTTCATCCATATGGTGCCTCAACCAACACACTTTTTGTCCCTTCATAAATATTCTGTGTTTGAAAGCAGCTACATTCAATATGTTTAAACAATGGCAGATTCCTGAAGGAAATGGTTCGGGGGTGATTTGGGACAAAGAAGGCCACATTGTTACTAATTATCATGGTAAGATCACTTCAAATATGGTACCTGAGTGCATTAGTTATTTGTGTAATATACTCCCTGCATCCCAATAATGATGGGGTTTGGAGTATGAGAATGAACTGTCTAGTTTTTGGTGCGAAGTCGGAAATCAATTTTTCTTACATTTAGGGGTCTAATAAAGGCTTCATCTAAAAAATAGAATTGAATTCTATGACCCATAAACCAATTTCAGTGTATTGGATGGGCTGTGCAATTCTTGGTTAAACAGTTTTTTTTATATGTCCAGTGATTGGTAACTCCCTTTCTAGAAACCCAAGCCGCGGGCAAGTAGTTGCACGTGTTAATATTCTCGCTGCAGATGGGTGAGTTGTATTCTATTTTAGCATATACTTAATGGGGATGATACAGCTTCATCCTACTCTCCATCTTATGCCTTCACTCTCTTTAATTTATTTTGTTTCTTTCTGAAGGGTGCAAAAGGATTTTGAGGGTATATTAATTGGTGCAGACCGTGGCAAGGATCTTGCTGTGTTGAAGGTAAGCATTATTTCCAGAATCCTATTTTGTCAAAATCTGGAGAATTCTTAAGTTCATAGGCTACATTTAGTTTAGTTATGTCATCTTGTTCTCATCTCTTATATCTGTAGTTTGATTGTCATTTTTTCCTATTGCATTTTTCTTTTCCCTGTAGTCTCTATCTCTCTTTATCTGATAATCCTAGTAAATGTCCAGCTTCAACTTTTAGGTCATGCTCTCATTAAATTGTATTCTTCAGCAAGCAATTTAAGGATCTGCTGGCACATATTAGAATGTATGATAATGGTTGCAAATGAGCCAATATTTGATCTGATTTGTTCATTCTATTTCTTCATCGGTATCACTAAGCAGTGAAAGGTGTAGCTTGAGTTTTACTAGACTTGTGATTGTCAGCAACAACATACCGAGTGTGATCCCACAGGCCACAAGTAGGGTCGGGGGAGGGTAGAGCGTATGCATGCCTTACTCCTACCTTGTGTGAGGTAGAGAGGTTGTTTCCGATTGACCCTCGATTCAAGAAAAGCATTTTAAAAATAGATTTGAAAAATACTAGAGCGAAAGAAGCTCTAACTAAAATACGAAGAAAAGAGAAGTATTGACAACACAAATAGTAAGATAACCAATGCAAAAGAATCAATTGTAGTGATAAAATTGAAGAAGTAGATAATAATAATAATACTATTGAAAAGGAGAATAGGAGTAGATAAGTTGCTCCAAGCTAGAGCCATGCTCTCCCACAAGAAAGAGAGAAAACACTACTACCTACTAACTTTTTACTCTAATCCTTGATCTTCATGCTCTCCTATCTAGGTCATGTCATTGGTGAGCTGAAGATGCGTCATCTCTTATCAATTCTTCTTCGGTCTACCTCTACCTCTCCTTAAGCCTATCATTGCCAACCTCTCGCACCTCCTCACCGGGCATTTGTGCTCCTCCTCTTCATATGTTCTAACCATCTCAACCTCGCTTCCCTCATCTTGTCCCCTACGGACGTCACTCCCACCTTGTCCCACATATCTTCGTTCCTAATCAAATGTTTCCTAGTATCCCACACATCCATCTAAGCATCCTCATCTGCCCCACTTCCATCCTTTGAACACGCGAGTTCTTGACTAGCCAACCCTTTGCCCCATACAACATAGAAGGTCTAATAATCACTTTGTAGAACTTACCTCTAAGTCTTGGTGGCACATTCTTATCACATAGGACATCAGATGCGAGCCTCCATTTCATCTACGCCTCTCCATTACGATGTGTGACATCATCATTTATCTCCCCACATCCTTATACTTGAAGCTTCCTCTCTTGGGGATGAATTGTGTGTTGATCCTCACTTCCACATCCACCTCTTGTGATTGTCTTTTACTTGAAATGGTTGATGATCATTTTAAAGTTACCAGAAACAACTTCAGTCAATTCTTACAGAACAAAAAGATCAACCTATTTGTCCACATATTCCACAGAAAATTTGCTTATCTTTCAAAAAGGTGAGATGGAAGGCATCTAGATGTTCATGGAGCAATCTTACAGCGGGATAGTGGTGGGATGAGATGAGCTGCAATAATTGATATAGAGCAAAAGAGTGTCAGAGAGATAGGTGGTTAGATATGGTGAGAATAATACTGTAATGAAAACTGGGTGGAGCAGCTGTATGGGGTGTGGCTGGTATTATCATATTTCCTATGGAGGAAAATAATCCCAGTGCATTATTTGCATTACGTGATTACACATCCAGGAAAGAGCCGTATGCCCTATTTTTTGTTCTTCTTCTACACTCGTATGGGATCAATATATTTAGAAGTTCTATTTGCTTCAGGAACTTACATACAGCATAGAAGTTGGTGATGTGCATTTTGGCATTTTCTTTTTTTTGTTCTTTTTAACTCAAAACTTACATTTTTGACACCTTATGACTTCACATCTTGAAATGCAAGGTGGAAGCTTCTGAAGACTTGTTGAGGCCAATAAGGGTTGGTGAATCTTCTTCTTTGAGAGTTGGCCAGCAATGTTTAGCCATTGGAAATCCTTTTGGGTTTGATCATACACTCACTGTTGGGGTTATCAGTGGACTGAATCGAGATATATATAGTCAAACTGGAGTGACCATTGGTGGAGGAATTCAAACAGATGCAGCCATCAACCCTGGCAACAGGTTTATTTTTCTGAACTTGTACTTCCCTTGGTAACAAATGCATTCCCTCTGTTGCTGATAATCATTAAAGGTCTCTTTTGCCCTTTTCTTTTTCAACTGCTGTTCTGTGAATAAATATGTGTACTTTTCCAGCGGAGGTCCTTTGTTAGATTCAAAAGGAAACTTGATTGGGATCAACACTGCAATATTTACTCAGACAGGTGAATGGTTTTTCCATCGTGGTGTGTGTTAGACGGAAGATTGAGAGGAGATGACAAGAAACACTTATTTGAATGTTCGAAGTTTATCCTCTCCTGCTATTACTTACTCTTTTTCAGTACAACAGGGACATCAGCAGGTGTTGGATTTGCAATCCCTTCTTCAACTGTGTTGAGAGTTGTGCCCCAGTTGATCCAATCTGGAAAAGTATGAATGTTGCTCTATTAGTTCGTGTCTTAGTTCTTGTCAGCTTCTTTTCCTGGTTTTCCAGAATTCTCTTCATTTGCATTTTGTTACAGAACATCTCATCTTGTATTAGCGAATATTGCTTCATATTCTCACTTGAAATATAGTGGTCTATTTCTTATGAGAGTCGGGAAGTTGTAGGTGTTAAGTTTGGTAACTGCAGGAGTGAGGGAGGGGGGTTTCGAGCTTCAAAATTTTTTGTTCATTTATTTATGTATGTGTATGTCTTATGGATGTCAGGTTCTTCGTGCTGGTTTGAATATTGAAATCGCTCCAGACCTGATTGCCAACCAACTTAATGTTCGAAATGGAGCTCTGGTTTTGCTGGTACATTTCTGTCACTATGACACTGGGGGTGGGGGGACAGTATCCTTCAGAGTAAAACTCACGATATCTCTGTTGTCTGAATCTATTCCTGCTCTATTTAGGTACCTGGAAATAGTCTTGCAGCGAAAGCTGGACTTCTTCCTACTACCAGGGGTTTTGCAGGAAATATAGTACTTGGTGACATTATTGAAGCAGTGGATGACAAACCTGTAAGTGGTTTCTGACTTACGCTGCAAGCTTTTTGTTAGTGCAAATTTGATGATATGAACATCGTCTAGGCTTCTGACCTGCAGGTCTAGAGTTTGAATCATCCTAACAATGATTGATTTTTGTTCCTACTTGTTCTAAGCAATTCTGTATTTCTGAGATGCACACATTTCATGCTGTTGCAGGTTAGGAGTAAAGCAGAGTTGTATAAAGCCCTGGATAACTATAACATAGGTGATGAAGTTCGGTTAAAAATCCGTAGGGGCAACGAAAACTTGGAGTTGAGCATAGCATTAGAGGAAAAAGATTCATGACAATTGAATAATTTTTTACAGCAATCTGTATCGAAAAGCGGAAATGTGCAGCAATGAGCATGTTCCATGGATATGCTGCCAGCAGAATGTATCACTTGTAAAGTTTTTTAAGTCACCATTGAAGGAGGACAAAATGAGTAATCCTTGAAATTCTTTTGCATCAATTTATAATAAGGTTCTTATCTCTTCTCTTACATATCTATCTACACGACGTGTGCATAGTATTTATACAAATTCCTTGGAAGGCTGAGAAGTACTTGGTGACTCTTATAGAAGTATTGAAGTTGATAAATATGGCGTAGTATGCTTGGTAAAATGGTGCTGATAAACATCTTTCTATTAAAATGACTTAATTTCCTAAGCTAATAACAAAAAATATAGCAGTGTAAAAGTATTTTTGCATAACAAAGGATGAATGAAGAAAATAGAATGTGGAAAATTAGAAAGTTATTTGAAAAGAGTACTTTGAAAATTACAAGATGTTAGGAATAAAGTCATAAAAAGTTTGGTAAAACAAACAATGCTATTAACTTGTAAAATCATAAGTTGAGGTGACCAACTTATAATCGATTTCGACTTATATAAGCAATTTTTGCACTTATCAAATGTGTAAATAAATAAAAATTACTTAACTTTGCTAGAAAGATCATATATACTCCTACATGATTTTTTTTAAAATTAAAAATCAAAAATATAAATTTAAAACTAATTTTTTCACTTCCGTTAAATGAATGTATATGTGGGCTCATTTTGTAACGGTAAGGGTATAAATGAGTTACTTTCACAATAAGGGGCATATCAGCTCCAAATGACAAACTTGAGGGGTATATCCTGTCCTTTTCCCTTAGTTTAACTAGTTTATAGTAACATTAATAGATTTAGAAACAATAATAACAGAAAGTATTCAAAATAAGCATAAAGTCAAGATGGCCGAGTTGGTCTAAGGCGCCAGTTTCAGGTACTGGTCCGAAAGGGCATGGGTTCAAATCCCATTCTTGACAATATTTTTCCAACTTTTTTTCCCCAAACACAAGTCTCTTGGTTTTGTCTAATTTGGAAAAATGGCACTCTTTTTTACTAACTTTTTTTCCCCAAACACAAGTCTCTTGGTTTTGTCTAATTTGGAAAAATGGCACTCTTAACAACCTCAAGTAAAGTTTTCTACAAAATATGACCTTGATGACACATGCTCATAATAAACCCTAAAAAAAGATATTAAAAAACAGGACTACTATTAACATGGGAAGAGCAAAATAGAAGGATCTACATGTATTTTCTTATGCAGAAAACTAATGCTGCTTATTTTATTGTGACACCACACTAGTTGATCTGTTGTTAGCCTGGACATATTAAGAACCCTAGTAACTAATTTCATGTCCACTTGAGAGAAAAAGTACAACACTTGATCTGAATCATTTTCTTTCTTCTTCTTGAACCTCTTCAATATGCAACACTCACCTTTCAAACCATCTTTCAGTTTCTTCTCTTTCTGCATTGCATAACAATAATTAGACAATCACCTTAACCTCGATAGTCGACAAAATAAATGATTTCTTACACTATCAGATCACTTACGGATAACCATCTAGAACAAGTGATCAACTAGTATCAAGTTATCTATTACATCATGTTAAGATACATTAATAATGTAAATATTCTTTATATGGTTAGTTTATATTACATTCTCGACAATACTCCCTACATCTCATTTTAATTGTCGTTTCACCTCAAGAAACTGTTTCAAAATAATTGTCACTTTAGAAATTTACGACTAAAGTTGATAGTAATTGATTTCAAGTATACTCTTAACATTAAGTACCTAACATATTTAAGAGAAAAAAATAGATAACTTAATAAACTATGCCTTATAATTATTATTTTCTTAATGAGCATGAAAAAAAAGCTAAAGTGACAGTTAAAATAGGACAAACGGAAGGAGAATGAGTTGAAAACTAAGAATTTACCTTTCCAAGACTTTTTTGGACCTCAATTAAAAGCTCTAAATCTCCCAAGTCTTTAATAAGCTCTTGATGTTGTGTTCCTTTTTTACCCTTCACCATCATGCTTGAGCAATTTCTATCAGCTCTAACAAATTGCCAAAATATTCTTATTGATTCTTCCACTATCTCCACCAACATGTCACTTGTAATGCAATATTCATCTTTCGCTCTACTTCTACCCTTGTTTTTGTCTTTGTCCTCTGCCCAAATCGAGTTTAAGTTTTATGTATCGATAATATAAAACCATGTTACTTATAAGAATGACAATTAATCATGTTTTTACACTTTCAGTATACACAACTTAAACTCTTTTGAGACGCTTACCTCTTATGAGAGGAACTTGAAGAAGATTACGAAGATCATATCGACTCTTGATGTAATATTGAACTCTAGACCCTTGACAATGTTCATTTTCTATAAATCTTTGTATGAGAACTTGAAATTGTTGAAATTCTCCAGCAACTTCATTATACGTACGAGTACCACGAGGGTCAGAATCCCATAAACTTAAAGCTTTTCCATATTGCCAATGTAGAAATTCCCAAGAAAGACACATTTGTCCAACATATATCACTTCAAGATCACTCTGCAATTCTTTGATAAACTTTATCATAGGGTCAATATTGTCATTATGCCTTTTATGTTTGAATAGCTTAATATTTTGTGAAATAAGAGATTTTAGTTTTGGACCTGAACGTCTTTGCCTTGACACACATTGAAATGGATCTTTTAGTGGATCTTTCTGTTGATAACCTGTAAAATTTATAAAATATCTCTTTCTAAAAATGAATTAATACAAAAAGTAAATATACACATTAAATTTTTTAGAGGCATTAGTTAGTTGTCATTAGATTCAATATCGCTATTGCTATTAATTAATTGCTACTAAAAATCCATTTTTGATGTAATGTCTTTTCGCTCGCACGTGCCTACATTTTTTTTGTTGGTATACATCATTTATTCAATGCTTTAAATTTCATTTTGTACTGAGTTTGGACAGCAGAGCTAACCAGATTTTATGGATCATGGTTATAAACTTTTGAATGATTAAAGATTAGCTGTTCTATTCATTTAACATAATTACTATCAAAGAAATATGAAGTTGGCCATGAATAACAACCAATTGTAATATGTTCACCAACTAATAAAGCGACGAAAAGGAATGATATTTTTCCAGCATTAAACGGTGTGATCTAGTGATAGATGAGTCAAAATCATGACAAATTGTAATTTAGACTAAAGTGATTTTATTTTCCTATTGCCCTAAGCTTTAGTTACTTGCCGGTCAATAATTTACCCAAACCTATGCCAGTCAATGAACTAGTTTAAAGTCATGGGATACTAAGGTTCAAATATCAGATGAGACAAAAACTTACAAGTGATTTTTTTTAAATACGTTTAAGCTTTGGTGATCAAATTTCCTATCATGATATAAGAAAACAACTACGTAATGAAATTAAAAAAAAAATACGTTCAAGCTAGCTTGAATACCAAAAGAAAAAGGAATGATGTTTTTCATGGTAATTATGCAGAAAACTTGAAAATAATGTAATGCATGAAGAGTTGTTACTGACCTATTGCATACATTTTCTGGTACGTCAATATGTCGAATTTGCGCATTCTTTCTCTATAACTCTTGTAGAACTTATGAAGTTCACTCATGCAATCTTCGCGTTGCAACTTCTCATCAATCTTCCATGGCTCCAAATCTTTCCATTTTAGCGTATCTGATTCTTCCAAAATAGTGGGAAGTCCAGTGTCTCTAACTTTTCTAAGTTCCAACTTTAATTGTTCTATCAATTCTTGATGTTCCCACAAGGTTTCCAAATTATTTGCATCGTCATTTTCAGAGTCCTCGGAATCTCCAAATAGCTTGTAAGAATTTTCATGAAAATCATCCTCGGATAAAAATCGCGGTGCTTGATCTTGTTCTAATTTCCTTAGCTCTTCCATTAGATCACTATCACTATCATCAGCATCAGATTCTTGATTTTCCTCTGACATTTCATAATCGTTTACATTATCAAGTTCAACTTCGCCACCAAAGTCTTCATCTGTCAAGAAGCCATCACTGTACGAATCGACTAATTTGTTCATCAGATAACAGATATGATCAAAACCAATTGATACAGTATCAGAATCAGTAGATATAGAATCCTTTTCAGATTGAAACAGAGAATCATCAGTAAAATCTAGTTCCTTCAGAAATTGCTCTTTTGATTCTCCTTTCATGGAATTCATTTCCTCTGTTTTCTCGTCTTTATCACACTCTAAATTACACAAATCCACTTTTTCTTCCTCATTTATTTCATCTTCATCGCACTCTAAATTACTCAAATCTCCTTTTTTGTCTTCCTCATTTATCACTTCGATATTACTATGAACTTCTTTCGAATCCCCTGTTTCAACAACCTCTGCTTTTGTTAGCGATTTGATGTTAAATGTAGAGCTAACAAATTCAACTTTGTCTTCCTTGCTTTTACAAAATTCTTCATAGGTTGGGAATTTAAATGTTAAATTAAACTCTGTTTCCTTCGTCTCTGAATTTGGGAATTCAGAAACATCCTTAAAAACATCAGATTCATAACCCAACTGCTGCTCTGTTTCTGGAAAATCATATACTCTCTGATAATCATCTTTGAAACCTGAATTCTTATGTAATGGAGCCTTACACCACCTTAATCTGTGTGATTCAAATATATGAAATTAAAAAAAAAATAAAAAAAAAGGTATTGGAAAAAAATTGAATCTTGATTTACAAGAAGCGATTAATAATTAAAATACCTGTGGACAAATGTGGTGATGGAGTTGAACAGAGGAGACAAATAGAGAGAAACAAAGGCAAATACAGTAGCCAGGGGCAAAAACAAATTTTGATAGAAGAAATGAGAAAGAGAAGCCATATTCAGAGAAGTAAAGGAGAAGAAGTTTGATTAAGATTAACCATGGATTTTGATCAATTCAAAAATTCAGGTGGAGAGGGAAGAAACAACAAACCCCATTCAAGATTTTCAAGCAAATGAAGACTAATTGGATGTGAAAATTGATGGAGTGAACAGATTTAGGAGCAGAAAATGAGGGGAAATTGAGTATGTTATTCTTGAGAAATTTGTTACGTCCACATAATGGGGAATTGACAGTTGAGAAGTCCCTGTTTTTGCTGCATATTTTCTTTGAGAGAGAAGGGGAAATTGGGGTAAGATTGAATGTTGACATCTTCTTCCTTTATCTGTTTTCCAGGAATTAGAGGCTTAATATTCTTTCTTACGCCAAGTGTCTTTGACACACTAGGGTCTCGATTCTTGGAATTTGGCAACTTCCCATAAAAAGATGAAGATAGAAGAAAACTCTACTCCGTCTTTTCAATTTTAATATAATATATATTTTTATTATATTAATATGTAAAAAATTATTATAATTTATAAAAAAATTCGTATAATTTTTTTGAATATCTAAATTTTGTGTTCAAAATATCAAATTTAACTTTGAAAATTAGTCAAATTGACTTTCAAATAATGCAACATGACAATTAAAAGTGGATGGAAGGAGTATTTATTTTTTAATTTTTTAAATCGTGTTTGATATTCATATTAGGACCGATTAAAATTGAGTTTGCATCGATTTTTTTATATTGGAGTTATAACACTTCCTCAATTTCATATAGAAGGTTTGAATTTGAAACTTTTGACTAAGAATAAAAGAATATTTACCCTTCCATCATAACCTTTAAGAATGATTAGATAATTGATAGAGTTATTCAGATATTAGTAATATATAAATTAGTTACGAAGAAATTTATATTTTATTTTATTCGAGTATTAGTTATATATGTATTAGTTATTCTACTTTTTATTTTCTTTATAAAATAATTACATAATTTTTTTCATAACTTATACATGTATTAGTTCTCGAGGTTTCTAAATAGCAAACAAAATATTATAAATTTTATACATGAATAATTTACCTCATAATTAACTATCAAACATAATATTATTATTTATATATAATTTAATATACGCATAACTCACCTCAAAACCAGCTACCAAACAACCCCTTATTGATGGGAGAAAATGCTTAGTAATTATGAAATAAATTATATTTCATTTTCAAGAATAATCTAGTGATTAGTAAATCACAATAAATTTTTTTAATCAAAACTCAATCTACCTTAGGAGCCATCCATTTTGAACTTATTTGTTTTCCTCGTAAGAATATGTGTTACTTGTAATAAAAGAAAGCACAATGCTCATCATTTCAATCTAATTAACATAAACAAAAACAATTAATTGGTGACAAGTGCAACTTAATGTGAAACATATGAATTCTAAAATATGAGATTACGTGACAGATTCAATCTAAACTGGCTGGCCTGAGTTCTTTAATGTAGTTGAACTTTTCAAACAAAAACATTATACTCCCTCAATTTAAAAAAGAATAACCTCTTTCCTTTTTAGTAATATTTTAATATCAGTTTTCCACGTGGCACGTTTAAGGCCACAAGATTAAAAAATAATTTAGTATATTTGACATAACTTTAATTTAGGACCACAAGATTCAAAAGTTTTCTTTATTTTCTAAAACTCCGTACCAAGTCAAACTAGATCACTATTTTTGAAACGGAGGGAGTACTATACGTCAAGGTTCACAACGTTTATTGACTTCTCCGCATCTCACAAAACGTGCATGAAAAATATGATTAATATGTGTAATTATTCTATATTATTTAATATTAAATTATATTCATATTCAATAAATAAAATAAACTATAGCTATAGAGTATAGACATTAAATATCTATCACACTTTGTTATGTTATGTTATGTAGTTTTTCCAAAATTAAATACAAAATGACCTAATGTCTGAACCACTCAACAAATGAGGTCTGATATGGTAGGTCTAGATGGGATACATTTGTTAACATTGACATTCGTTTTTATGAACTATCACAGTCTAAACTCTAATGAGAAGGTGAGAGAGGCTCAATGATTGACATAAAAATGTTCAAAGAAAAACGGCGAATCCCATCAAATTGAGTTAAACCAGAAAATAAAAATACTGATTTGGTAATGAAAGAAAAACTCATAATTATTTTTTTAGATTTTAACTAAAAATTGTCATATCGAGACCAAATAAACCAATATTATATATTTACAATATTTAAAATTATTTTATGCATATAGCATAAAAATATGAGAAAACTACACAAATTGGACCCATTAGGTAAAGTATTTACCCAAATTAGACCCAACTCAAACTACTTATCCTCATTGGTTCTACGACCCAAACTATTTTAAGTAAATTTTAGGTTTAACAAACATAAAAATCATATTAGCGCTCTATAACTATCGTTTTGCTATTTGCGCTCAGATTTGTATAAAATCGCAGGCAACATCTAATAGCATAAAATCGTAAACATCCGATTTGTATAAATCGAAGTGATTTGTACAAATGTCGGCGATTTGTATAAATCGGGTGTCCGTGTCTATGAAAATTGTGTTTGTATATGTATATGTTCTTTGTGTTTGTATATCTGCATAAAATTTGAATTCGTATACAATTGAATCGAGTTAAAACAGTTGTATTTGTATATCAAATATCTCTCTCTCGCTTTATACAAACACAAATTATACATTGTATTTTGTATAATTTGTGTATAAAGCGAGAAAGAGAGAAAGGCAAAAGAGAACTGGGCAGGAAAATTTTTGTATTTGTATAATTATAAGTGTATTGGACGAAGATATATGTATTTGTATTTGTATAAACAGTTTTCTCTCGCTTTATACAAACACAAACATAACTTATACATTTGTGTTTGTATAAAGTGAGAGAGGCGATAGAGAGTGGCGAGCGAGATTCAGGGAGAGTGGGGAACGAGATTCAGGGGAGATATTACACCCCGGAAACTAGTAAGTTGAACTAGAAAGTTCTAGAGCTTTTCATAAGAGTTTTAGAGTGTGATATGCGGATTAAAACTCACAAAAATGATTTCCGTACCTATAATGAGGGTTTTAGGGTTAGGGCGTCAAGGTACGACCCCCCAAGGACCCCTTGGGTGGTCCTTGAGGAGGACCCTTAAAACAGCCCAAAAGCTATCAAAGTTGGCAGCACATACGCTTGCCATCTACTGGTCGTAGGTGGACCCACGCCCCATGGGTTGGGGTCATGGGTCAAGGCCTGAGTTGGCCTACTTTGTCTAGCCACAGTACCACACCCACGAGTGTGCAGTACGGGTCGTAGACTCATCCACGGTCCGTGGATGGGTCGTTAATCAAGCATATTTTTCAAGTTTGGTTTTTAAGTTAAGGGTTTGAGAATTAATTAGTAATTAGTTAGGGGTTAAGGGAGGTCGGTTAGTTAGTTATTAAACCACCTATATATACCTAATAGACCCCTAAACTAAATCATTTAACTCATTCTTCAAAGAACCCAAATTCTCTCCAAATAATTCTCTCTCTAGAAGTGAAGAAGAAGAAGAAGAAGAAGAAGAGAAGGAAGAGGGGCAAATTTTCCTCCATTGTTTCAAGTTTGATTTAGTCTTTGAATCAAGGTATGTTATCTTAATCATCTATGAGTTATTCCACCCATAGAGCCCTCTAGGTTTTCCCCCAATTGTAAAGTCAAAACCCAACTCTAGCTAGGATTTCTTCCTACATTATGGGTAGAGTTAGGGTATGATTCCAATCTAGTGGATAATACCTAATTATGATTATATTAACATTTAATTATGATATTATGATGAATTTATGTGATTTCTATGGTAAACCCTAGCCTAATTGATGAATGTGATATTATGTGGGTATATGCCATAAGAGGTGGAATTGAGGAATTCTAATTGATCTTCTAACATCAATGTCATGCGTAGTATTTGTTCAAGGTTAGGAACACGTAGAAGTGAACTGAATTAGATTATAATTCATATGATGGTTCATGACTTTAAAGATGATATTAAACCTTTATGATAAATTATGACTAGAATCACCTACTAATGAAGAATGTGATTAGAATACCTTGAAACCTAGGTATAAAGATGATAGTATGAAGTAAAGCTTGAGAATAGGGCTTGTAGTCATCAATGTTAGAGCTTTGGGTGTAAAGCCAATATTATGTGATCTTGTTGTGTATTGTTTCTTTCTTACACACTTAAGCATAAAGATGCTAGGAGAACCAAGGTTCTCTCACATAAAATGATTCTAGGTTGACCTAATAACCTAAAATGAATCAACGCATGTTAGACTAGAATAACTTGAAGTTGTGATATATGATCTCTTCATGTGTAGCTTGACTTGGTAAGACAAGACCAAGATAGGATAGCTTAGGATTGAGGATTTACACTCTCCTAAGGGTAACTTGACTTAGCATTGTAAGATGTATGTCAAGGGTAGCATGAGTTAGGAGTAGTCATGGTAGCCTAGGATTGAGGATTTATACTCTCCTAAGGGTAGCTTGAATTAGCATTATTAGGATTCTTTCATGATAGCATAACTTGGTTTGGCCAAGACCATTTCATAGTAGTGTTGACACCCAATTTTAGCATAACATTTTCAAAATTCACAATTTATTTATTTAATAGTTCAAAATAATTTTTTTATAATTTTAAAATAAGTTTATCGATAACTATTCTTATTTATCAAAATTTAGGATTTTTATCAGTTAATTTTAAAATTGCATTTTTTAAATGCCATTAGTTACGTTCATTATATTTTTTTAAATATTTTTTTTATTTGTTACTATGCATTTTGATATTTTGCACAGTCTAAAAATTTATTCAAATACGAATAAAATTTACATATACAGATTGACCGATGATTTTGGGCCATAATCTCAAGCCCGCAATTTAAGCACATTGCATAATTATTTTTCTATTTATGTTTTGATTAGGTCAAAAAATAGGTGGGGGAAAAAGTATAAAGAAAAAGGGGAAAAAAGTAGGAAAAAGTGGAAAGAAAAAGGGGGGAAAGTGGAAAAAGGTGGGAAGAAAAAGTTGAGAAAAGTTAGGGAAAAAGTTAAAAAAAGAAAAGAAAATGCATAAGTAATCCAGTCTATGCCCAATATTTTTGAGACACACTAAACCTTTACTAAGATCCTATTACCTCCAAACTTATTTTATATATAATTTTCTACCCCTTTTCGGCCTACGTGGCACTATCTTGTGGGCCCAGTGCGTGTTAATAATTTTTTTTAAGGATAATATCACGTAAACCAAAAAGGGATAGAAAATTATATATAAAATAAGTTCGGGGTAATAAAATCTTAGTAAAAATTAGATGCATCTCAGAGATTTTAGACATAAGCTAGGAGATACTTATGCATTTTCCCAAAAAAAAAGTCCAATTTTTAAGAGGAGGGGTTGTGAAAATACTTTTCAAAAGAAGTGAGATTTTTCTATCATATTCTCAAAGTTGCCACCACCCTCCTTCCTCATCACCTCCCAAACTACATTTCAGATCAGCTTCGACCTGCAAACAACTATCAAA
>JAJOOO010001490.1:0-67448 GCA_029582685.1 Solanum piurae | reverse complement strand
ACACGTAGCCGGACCAATGTGCGGGGTGAAATTCTCTAGATGCCGGACCAAGGATTTAGAGATACCTAACTTATCACTTTGCATGTAATACACTAGGAGAAAATTGTTATTACTAAGATTACTGCGTTATGAGATCGTAGGGAACACGTATACCCTAATTATTTCTCTCATCTTGATAACAACCAAAATTGACTTTTGATTACTGATTAATTATTGAATTCTTATAATATGCTTCACAAAACCCCCCCTTTAATTACTTGTTTTGTTTTTGGAAGTAATTTGACTAATTTAATATAATTGTTGGTTAAAGTAAAGTCTAAACCAGTTTCCTCGTGGGACCGACCCCAACCTACAAGTTGGGTTCTTTAATTGATAACGATTGCTTATGCTTCTTTAGGGAGGTGTAATTTGAGCGTATCAGCAGGTTCGAAACTTTAGACCAAAACCGAGTCAATTCGAAACACTTATTATTAATACTAGACAGATCAAATGCTATCCCGCATACGTTAACCATTTAAAAAAGAACATGCTACTCAACTGGAAATATTCTAAGATTGACATAATATCAACAATAAACTAAGACAAAGCTGGGGAAAATATGATCAAAATATAACTCAAACTAGATCAATAACACAACTACATATTTATCAACAAGAGGAGTATCATTTAGCTACATTCGAATGTTAAAATGATAACTTTGTACTTCCATTAAGGAAATCAGAAAGCAAACAACAGCCACATAATCAAAATTGAAAACTTCAAATGATAGAAGCACGATGTGAAGAGCAATTTAACAAAGGGCAAGGAATTTACCTTTTCTGGGGCAGGAACTGGGACAAATGAGCTGAGCGAAAGAACAACTTCACCACCGACTTCAAACCTCAACGGAATCGAGAGAATAATGAACGGAGTAAGGAAATGAAGTCATGATTCAAAGCTAACTCCCTTTTTCTCCTGTTTGAGCGTATTCTGTCTATATTCATTTACTCTTTTAGGAAACACAAGATATATTCTCTATGTATATTGTGAGTTTTGCTAATTTCTTCCAAACTTTCCTCTAACCTCCAACACTGAAAAAGAAAAGAGTTTATATAGACAGAGACTAGGGGTGATTTTGGGCGGGGGGGACGGATGAAAGAATTGGGTGATTTCCAATTTGAAATTCAAATTTTCTCTTAAAGGATAAGGAATATGCCAGCTTGAATTTGTACAATTTCTCAATGGAAACTTGAAGGGAGCCACTGATTTCGGAGCAAAGGACAAGCTATCACACCATATTGAGACACCTAGATTATTCCCGAATATTCTCCGTACGGGAAGATAAGGCAAGGGGGAGAGACATGGTTGGATTCGAGTTTCTGGGCTGCTGCTCGCAATTCTGGTATGCTAGAATCGCTGGGCTCACTGATTTTTTAGGTTTCTCGCACTGGATTACAAAGAAGAAGAAGAAGGGAGAAACGTACAGGGGTAGGGTCGTTGGTATGTTGCTGTTGTTGAATTGATGGGTCTTTTTGTATTGGGCTGGTTTTGTGAGAAGTGGGTTGGGATTTGGAAAGCTGCTGATGTAAATAAGAATTGGGCATGGAAACTTGAAAATATTGGGCTGAAATGAGGGTTGAAAGAATTGGTTGAAAAGTGTCCAGATGAATTGCAAAATTAGCCATCTTAAGTTTATAACCTAGCCAATTTGAATTTTATTGATGAAATCGGCTAAAAGTTAAATAAGATGAATTAGTATAATTAACTACCGAGCTTCTTAACTTTAATAAAATAAAATAATTAATTTGATTATAAAATAGTTAATTTAAAATTATAATCATAATTTAAGCTAAACTAAATTAATAAGATATTCAACTAAAACGTAAAACTTTTGTGATGATTTTTGAATATTCATAAAATATACTAATTATATACATAATTATATATAAAAACATATTTATTATTTGAAATTTATAAAAATGGATAAAATTAATTAAAAATAACTTGAAAACTATTTTGAATTTGGTAAAAACTAATTATTTCAAATCATTTGGAATTTAAGAAACTCAATGATTAATTTATATTGTGGAGGGACAAAATTGGGTGTCAACAACTGTCTCTCATAGTTTGACTTGGATTGATTAAAGAAATCTGAGGCAAATGAAATTGACAAATCCAATTTTGTGCGACCATATCTTTATCTTTCGGAAAAGAGTTTTTGGTACGGACTTTAGGAATTATGGCCGAACCCCGGTGTCGAGTTTTCTACATATTTTAGGCTATACGAGAATTCAGGCCTCTTGTAGTTCAATACGCTTGATTTAACGCACGATTATGAAAGAATTCAAAGCTATTCCGATATCAAATTATGAAGAGATCAGAATGCTCGAGAATAAGATTTGAGAGAGCATATCAGAATACAGCCGAGTTTTCAATATTGATCCCGCCTACATATCCCTCAACTCAAGGAATCAGGCTGTTTGTAGTTCAACTCGATCAGTTGAAAAGGAAATCTATTATGCTAGATCACCTTCGATTCTGGAAAAGTGACAAATCAGTCGAGTATGAAAAAGAGGCTTGTAACCTCTTAGCCATGAATGTGGTGCACTTCACACCCATAAGTAAGAACTTACACAAACATAATTTCCAAAGCTCTTGATGTATTGTCACTCAAATTGGAAAGCTACCTCCGGTGAAAACCAAAATTTTCCGAATGTGAAACTGAAACCGATAAACCTAAAGAAAAACCCACATGCCTTCTGATAGGGGTGTGATTTGATTGTGGTGGAAGTCGCTCCTCAGCTCACGTCCTAAGAGTTTGATACTTCTCTTCGGACTATGTCCCAGTTTGCTGCTAAGAAAAAGTTCCACATTGTGTTGCATCCTTGTTGATGTCTTCCACACCAGTGATTTGATTTGAGAATTCATCATATTGGATGCTCTCGACAAATACTGAAATAAACTTGTTAGTAGAAATAGTAATTGATAAAAGTGGTAGCATCTTTTACGATGCTTTTCAGTTACTCTTGATGTGAAAGATGTCACATAAGTATGCTTAGTATATGTCTGCACACTCAAAGTAAATAATTAGTAGACATAGTGCCACTTTAGCTAGCGGTTTGAGTCAAAACATAAAGAAAGATAATTCATATAACAAATGAGTATATCTTAACGGATAAGCATAAACATCTTTTCCAACTAGATAAGAAAATAAAGAAGTATTGAGAGTGAAAGATAATGTATACCACTTTTGAACACAATATGTCCATTACAACTCATGATTTGCCGAGGATTTGGAGATGTCATTGCTTGTTTTCTGCATGGCAAACTTTGGTGATCTCTGCAATGAGCTAGATGGCTCAATGATTATCCAACTGTAACGAGGTGGATAACTCAATAATTATCCAACTGTAATGAGGTGGATGCTCGATAATATTCTAACTGTAACGAGGTGGATGACTCGATGATATTCCAACTGTAACGAGGTGGATGGCTCGATAATAGTCCAATTGTAACGAGGTGGATGGCTCAATAATTATCCAACTGTAACGAGGTGGATAACTCAATGATTTTCCAACTATAACGAGGTGGATGGCTCGATAATTATCCAACTGTAACAAAGTGGATGACTCGATGAATATCCAACTATAACGAGGTGGATGGTTCGATGATTTTCCACCTGTAGCGAGGTAGATCACTCAATGATTATCCAACTGTAACGAGGTGAATGGCTCGATGAATATCCAACTGTAACGAGGTGGATGGCTCGATGAATATCCAACTGTAACGAGGTGGATGGCTCGATAATTATTCAACTGTAACAAAGTGGATGGCTCGATAAATATCCAACTGTAATGAGGTGGATGGCTCGATAATTCGCTCATTAGCTCATGCTAAGAAAAAGTTCCACGTTGTGCTGCATCTTTGTTGATGTCTTCCGTACCTATGGTTTGATTTGAGAATTCATCATTTTGGATGCTTTCGACAGAGAATGAAATAAACTTGTTAGCGAAAACTGTAATTTAAATAGAGAAGTGAGATGTTTTACCGTATTCGATATATGTTATTTTTTTCTATTAATGTTCTGACGTCAGCCTCCATCGGTTTTGACGTAGTAGATGATGACTTGATATGATATGGATGATGATGCTTCGTTGATAGAATGATGAGGATCCATTGGTAGGATAATGCTTCTACATGATCGGATGATGATGATCCATTGGTAGGATGGTGTTGATGTCCCTTTGGATAATGACGTTGATGCTCCATTGATAGAATGATGATTCTTCATTGATGATCCATTGGTAGGATGATGCTGATGTTTTTCTGGGTGATGACGCTGATGCTCCATTGATAGGATGATGACTCTTCGCCGATGATCCACTGGTAGGATTATGTCGATATCACTCTGGGTGATGATAGTGATGCTTCATTGATAGGACGATGATTCTTCATTGATGATCCATTGGTAGGACGATGTTGATGTCCCTCTGGGTGATGACGTTGATGCTCCATTGATAGGATGATGATTCTTCATTGATGATCCATTGGTAGGATGATGTTGATCCATTGGTAGGATGATGTTGATCCATTGGTAGGATGATGATATTCTATCGATAAATTGACGATGATGTCCCTGTAGGTAGTGGTACTATCTCATTTGATAATACTACAGATCTGTCCCTCTGGGTGGTGGTATTATCTCATCTGATAATACTGTACAAATGTCCCTCTAGGGGGTTTCACATTACCGCGCCTGATATCGACGTGATTTGTGAATATTCTTTAAATGTTCTTGATGCTGAAAATGCAATTTGATGTCATGGTAGATGTTTGTACATCTTGAGAGCGATAATTTCACTTGCTCATGCTTTGCTGAGAATTTGAATGAGGTTTTGTTGCTCGTATTCTGAACTGTTTCTTTTTCTTCTGAAAAACTTCAATGACTTTCCTGCATCCATAGAAAAGTTGTCAATTTTGGGGAGATCCTTGCCCTTTTGACTCTTTCATATTCATTGGATGGAGGAATATGATGATCTTGAGGCAAATTTATAGACCTGCATCCACAGAAAAATTGTTAGTTTTTTAAAACAAATTGATCTGTGTTGAGTTGTTCGATCGATGATCCTTGTCTTGCTATCTTCGGTTGATCGCTTCGATCTCTTGCTTCTCGATAGACAAGAAAAAATATTTTATGCAAAAATATTTGAAATGTACAGATAAAATCTTTAAGAAAAGGTTTTCAAAAAGCTGTAATTGAAAAAAGGTCACTGTCAAATATCATGTCACGTCAAGCTTAACGAACGCATTTGGGGTTGATGTTTCGATATCTATCAAATGCCTTATTGGAAAGATTTTGAAGATTATTGAATTTTTGGTGATCTGACTCTTGAATCGTCAAAGATTGTTGAAGTTGACTTCTGATCTTAAAACAATGTTGGGAATCAATTGAAGTCACTTCTAAACTCCTGATCATGTTGGAGTTATTCACAACTATCTTAAATCTCTAATGAAGCCATGATGGAATTTTTGAGGTCGTCCTAAAAAATTTATGTCCCAGTTAACTGTCTCGGCATATCTTGAACTGTTGATATATGACTTGTAGAATTTTTAAGACCCTCTAAAAAATTCTGTCCCACTTACAACTCGCAATGTATCTTCAGTCTTGACTTGTTGTAGAGATCCTCTTCTTGAGAATTTTTGAGTCCCTCTAAAAAATTATGTTCCAGTTTCTATTGTAAAGAAAAATAGAAATCTTATGGGAGATATGATCGAGCCGTTGTGGCGCCTACGTATTCCGTTAAGGCAGGAATCAGGTCAAACGTAGTTCCCCAATCGAGGATTAACAGAAAATAGGAAATTTTGACTAAGGAATCGATCGAGGCCGACATAGGCTACCTACGTATCTCATTCTTGAGAATTCAGGTCGAACATAGTTCAAATAAAAATGAAGAAACATTTAAAGGGATAAAAGGTGACCGAGGCTGACATAGGCCGCCTACGTATCTCGTTCTTGAAAATTTAGGTCAGACGTAGTTCATTACAAGAAATCATTTTCTAACTACGGAATATAAGACGATTACAAACTAACGATGTGATTACATGGAAAGAAATAAAAGAAACTCTAAATCTTCAAATATAACAACTCTTAATAGCATCTGAGTCGATTGACAACTTGAGAAGAATGTCTATGTTCAACCACGACATGTGATCAAACAAATGCATCGATGTATCTTCTAAGTAAATTGTTGAGTTGTTTTTTCCAAGCATTTTTCAAATGGACCCGGATTCTGACTTCTTTGACACAGTCATCCTTTTCTGGATTTACAGTTTCCGTCTCATCCAGATTCGACTTATTCTGATTCTCGAATTGTTTCAAATCTTTGACAAGGTGTTCGAATATCATGATCTCCTCGTCATGCTCTTCAAACACATCTTCATCTACCTTATTTTGTTCATTCAGCTTGTGACATGACATGATATTGACAGGTTATATTTTTTTAATACTGGAACCAAAAACAAAAGACTGTTAGATAGAAAAATTAAAGCAAGCAAAATTAATTTTCGCAATAGAAGAGGCTTTCATTAAAAATAAGGAAATACAAACTTTGGGTATGATCATGAGCCATTTTGCCTTTTTCAAAACATTACGAGGGAAATTAAAACATAATTAGGTAAAATAACATAAAAGGTGGGTTCCGGGCCTCATTCAGACTACCCCCAATTTTAGAAATAACATAAGATTCATCTTTGTCTATCAAGATGAACGAGGAATCAAGAGCGGAGTGGAAGTCCAATTAAGAACTTGCTCCATTGGCTCAGCATCTCGTATGTTTGGTGTCTCGATCATCTTCTTGGGTGCAACATCACCTTCTTCAAAAAGATCCCCAATTCCTTCCCCAAAACCGTCATCATTAGCATATTCCTCTACCAGAAAGGACTAGAGTAAATGAGGCAAATACTTTGGTGGAACATGATTAATCCCCTTCTCGTTTTGAACATCTCTCGACACTAAATAAAAGCTTGATGGGGTGTCACTTTGGGTATGATCATGAGCCATTTTGCCCTTTTCAAAACATTATGAGGGAAATTAAAACATAATTAGGTAAAATAACATAAAAGGTGGGTTCCGGGCCTCATTCAGACTACCCCCAATTTTAGAAATAATATAAGATTCATCTTTGTCTATCAACATGAACGAGGAATCAAGAGCGGAGTGGAAGTTCAATTAAGAACTTACTCCATTGGCTCAGCATCTCGTATGTTTGGTGTTTCAATCATCTTCTTGGGTGCAATATCACCTTCTTCAAAAAGATCCCCAATTCCTTCTCCAAAACCGTCATCATTGACATATTCTTCTACCAAAAAGGACTAGCGTAAATGAGGCAAAGACTTTGGTGGAACATGATTAATACCCTTCTCGTTTTGACCATCTCTCGACACTAAAGAAAAGCTTGATGGGGTGTCATGATCGTAAAATTGAGTTTCTCACTTATGCTTTGAGAAGCTACAACTTTCTCAAGGTTGTCAGGACCAGCCAGAACTATCGTCTTTACCATGAACCACTCATCTTCCGTCTCTATCATATTGATAGTGGCGCCTCCATAGTTCAGCAGAGGATTACTGTTGACATTGGGTACAGCGGTCCTGATCACTTTCTAGTCGATTAAGTCCTGGATCATGTGCTTCAAATTAATACTGTCTTCAGTATCATGCCCAACACTGTTGGAATGATATGTACACCTGTGATCGACTTGGTAGAACCTAGAGCTAGTATCAATTGTCTTGGACCCAACTGGATGAATAAAACCTGCCACAATTAATCGCTCAAATAACTTTGTCTGACTTTCAATGAGCGGCATAAACTTTCGAGTAGATCTCTTCTCGAATCTCGGACGAGGAGGATCTTAATGGCCTTGTTGAGGTGGAGGCATTTGGTAATAAATCAGAGTATTTTGGCGAGGAGGTGCTTGAAACTTTGGGTCAATCATGCTAATAGTGAATCCTCCATGATTCAACAGTGAATTACCATTGGCATTGGAAGTGACAACTTGAAGAGTGACAATTCTTTGATCAATCAAGTCCTGAATTTTATGCTTCAAGTTGATGCAATCCGCAGTGGTATGTCTAGCACCCCCTGAATGGTAAGCACAATGAAGATCGGGCCTGTAAAGTCTGGAATTAACATTGACATTTTTTGGATCAATTGTTTGTATCAGACCAGTTGCTTTCAATCTCTCAAAGAGTTGGGTTCGACTTTCAACCAAAGGAGTAAAGACTCGAGAAGGTTTTTTCAAAAACTCCTGACAAGAAATATTGTAATTATTTTGTGAAGATGGAGATACTTGGCGGTAACTTGGAGGATTTTGGTAAGTAGGTGCTGGTGCTGGGAAATTTGGGTATTGTGGAGTTTGGTAGCTAGGAGGGGAATTTGGGTAATTTGACAATGATACTTGGTAACTTGATTGAACATTTGGGTAATTTGGCAATGAAGCTTGGTAATTTGGATAATTTGGTGGTGGAGCTTGGTAGGTTTTGGATTGTAAAGACTTCCGAACATTGAGGCCGGTATGCCTCTTTGATTTTTGGCTCGATTCAAATGAGATAGAGGAAACATCTTCCCTTTTCCTCCTCAATGGTCCTAAGGATTCATCTTGGGGATTCGTTCAGATGATTTTTCCAGTCTTAAGACCATCTTCAATAGCTTCACCAATTTTGACTATCCCACTGAACTTTTGTCCTAAAATGAACAACATCCTATTGTAGTACTCCGGCTCTTGAATGTGCACGAAGACTTCAATAATTTCTTTCTCGGTCATGAGAGGTCTAACCCTTGCAGCCTCTCTTCTCCAATGATAGGCATACTCTCGGTAGCTTTTGGTATAACTTTGTTTGATTCTCTCCAAAGAGTATCGATCAATGATGAATTCTACATTGTAACCAAACCTTTCTATGAAGTATTTAGCCAAAGCGTTCCAACTTGACCACTGCTTGATTTCTTTAGAAATAAACCATTCCAAAGATTCTCCTTTTAGACTTTGACTAAAGAGTCGCATTAACAAAGGCATAACTTTCCCAACTCCAATAAGTTGATCACAATAAGCCCTCAAATGAGTCAAAGGTTTTTCAACTCCACTAAAAGTGTCAAATTTTAGTACTTTAAAACCTTCTGGAAGCTCCAAATGTGGATGACGACACAAATCTTCATAATTCAACCCCATAATATCTGGGGTGTACTGAACGTCCTTCATTGCTTTTATAACATCCTCTCTGATGCTTTGCTCAACCTTTCCACTTATGACCTTTCACTCCTTCTCCTTCTTCTCAGATTGTTCGAGTTCAAAATGTGTAGTAAATGGAGGGCATGATTCTGGCGATATTGGAAGATGAAATGTGGTTTTTAGAGGTATGGGTTGAGTGGTAGATGGGTTTTGGACAATCTGAGTAGGGATTTGTTAGATCGGAGGAAAATTCTGGAAAATATTGGTGTTTGGATTTTAAGGATTAGGTAACTATTGGAGTGAGGAGCTAGCATGATGTTGGTTAGGGGTGGTTAAGTCAATGATTAGAGGCTTTGGATCAGAAGTAGGAAAATGGAGTGGAGGATTTCCGTTGTCTGGAGTAGGTGTGTTGGCGATGATATTCAGATTTGTCAAATCTCGGGTCTTATCCATTTCAGCCCTCATTTCAGCAATCTGTTGGAACAATTGTGCAATCAACTTGTTCTGTTCCGCAATGATAGGGTCATTCATAGTAATTTCAGTTAAATCAGTATTCTCAGAATTTTCAACCACTTTTTCTTGAGTTGAGTACCCAGAGTCGAATATCATATTTTTGAGTTGAGTATCTAATCTCTGAGATGAGTATCTTATCCTTGAGTACTTCTGAGTTGAGTAAGTTGAGTAGTTTTGAGTATCCTTGAGTATTCCTTGAGTTGAGTAAGTTTGAGAAGATGTAAGTATGTTTCCTTTTTATCAAGTTTCAAGCTTATGTTTATGTTTTAGAATTCCCCTTACATGCTCATACATTGCACGTATTGAGCCATTTGGCCTGCATCTTTTCATGATGCAGACACAGGTATTCGAAATCATCAACAAGAGATCCGTTGATACATCCGGGAGTTCGAGTTAGCTATGGTGAGCCTCCTTGTTTCCAGAGGATTTCATTTACTTTTCAGTTTAGTCAGGATGTCGTGGGTCTTGTCCCGACTTTCATCTTTATCAGTTAGAGGCTTCATATATAGTCAGTATAGTTGAGATGTCTGTATTATTCATTTATTTTATTAAATGTTTTAAAGACTTAAGTTGCCTATTTTATGGTGAGTTGAATATATTAGTTTTATTCTAAGTTGTTCATTTGAGTTAAAGTTTTGAAAAGTTGAGTTTATTGAATTTTATTCAGTTTTAAGCTTTTGCACGCTTAAGTTAGTCTTCCGCTTGTAGTCAGCCAAGATGAGGGTTCGCTTGGGGACCAACAATGGTTCTTAAGTGCCGGCCACGTCCAGGGTGTAGACTCGGGTCGTGACATTGCCAAAGGTGGGATAACTTATCCCAGGATTAACAATTAGTCCTGGGATAAGTTATCCCTCCCTGGGGTGGGATAATAATCTCAGGATAACTTATCCTGCGATTAGGTAGGTAAAATAACAAAAATACCCTCCTCAAACCCCACTTTACATTAATGTATATTAACATAATTTTTAACAACATTTATAATAACCTTAATTATTCACAACCTTAATTATTCGTTGTTCTTATGATAATATATTTTTCTATTAAAAATTTCATTTTATTAATACAATTTTTATTTATGAATATAATATAAGTTGAATTTATTTTCCTAATTCTAATGTTTATTTATATTTTGATTTATCTCAAAATGTTCACTCCATTACTAAATTGCATATTTTTAATTAAATAGTTGATTACTCACTTTAAAATTATATTTATATATTAATTAAAATGTAGATAACTTTTAAGCTAAATAATATGAAAAAATGGAAGTTTTATTTTAAGTTAAATAAGACGAAATTTTTAATTTTAAAAACACACGGCACAATCATGAAAATGCACACCCAAAAATATTTAAGCTAAATAAGATGATTTTTTTTATTTTTAAGAATGAATAACTAAAACCTGCAAAGAAAATTTAAAAAACAAAAAAACTAAATAATATGAAGGGCATTTTTGTAAACAAACAACTTATTCTTAGAAATTTTGCAATGGATATAAGTTTGAATATGACAAACCAAACAAGCAACAAAAATTAATCCCAGCATAACTAATCCCAGCATAATTAATCCTAGCATAACTTATCCCAGTATAACTTATCCAACATAATTAATCCCAACATAACTTGTAGTCAAACCAAACTACCCCTAAGTTTGTTAAATCATCAAAACTTAACATCAGCTCTGAAGTTGCATTTCCCCCCTTTTTGATGATAACATACTTATTCACCTTCTCCCCCCTTTCACCAATTCCCCCTATCAGCATGCCTCTTCAGGTAACTGGATTGGTCCTCTTTTTGCATCATTCCCGAATTTTGTCAAATCATCAAAACTTCACATTAACAAAAAAAATAGCAGGAGTCGACCTTAAGAGGCTGTCTAGTAGGGGGAATAAAAGTTTTGAAATACAAGAACTTATTGTCAACCATCTGCATTCTAGCAACGGTAAGGAGATATATTCATTTTCCAACATCAAATGGAAATCACCTAAACATAAGAATGAAGCAGAAGATAAAATAGGAGCTATATTCACATTCAACATAAAAACACTGGACACATTTGGGATTGATAACTGACCTTGATCAACCAGGATGATAGTATTCACTAATTAGCACAACGTACACTTACCAATATATCTTTCACTATGTTTTCATCCCTTTCAGCAAATTCATCACAGTAGAGATTAAGATTGGCATGGTTCAAAGATGACAAGTTCCTAGCTTAATTTTCGTATAATTAAAAACCCCAAAAATTGTTAAATGTTCAACATATGGAGCAACTATTCCAAAGCAACATGTATCACCTTTGAATGGATACCAATCCCCACGAGGATGACCATGATGGATCAATAGCAGTCACCTACATTTTGGAGAAGTCATGTGCAAATGATTAAAACAAAAATATTTACACAGCTTCAAAGATTCCACTTGAGGACAATTTGACATTATTTGTTTAATGTGTTCATCCCAGAGAAGCAACTTTTCCAGCGTTAAACTCTCCAGAGATGTCCAATTTAGTACACAATCTTCTAATATTCTGCAGTTATTGCCGTTGATGTTTATAATCGATGAACTACTACAAAGAACTTCTGGCAAGCTATAGGGTTGGTCATGAACACTCGGATCAACAATATAACATATATTCAGGCGTAAATCCTCCACTTTCGTATTCACATCAAATTCAATCAACTTGTCAAATACGGGAAAATAAGACAGACCGTCATCATATCTAAACACAAAGTTTAGACTCAACTTTTTAATGGTAGAGCAGCTAATAAGGAGAGGTAGTACATTATCCGTTAAGGAAATGAATTTGTGCACTGTCGAGCTATCTGAACGATCATACTCCTCGTTGTCATAAACAATACTGTTGATAGAAATCCAGAAGTATTGTCAATCTTTAGAGAGAATAGTTGTTCTGAACACATATGTTATGGACAACAAAGAAAGAATTTGGACGATAAGAGTATAAGGTAGCTTACTAATCTTATTAATATCTTCACATTTTTTCTCAATCGTCGCTTTTTTCTGACGTGAGTTTTCAATAAGCAGATTTTAGAGTTGCCAGAGAATTGTTCTTGGTTGCTCATGTTGTTCAAACTGTATTACTATTGCTTCCTAAAACTGTGGTGTCAGCAAACCACTTTGTGCAGAATAAAAAGAATTCTAGAAATTTGTTTTGTTGAAAAATGAGAGGAAACCCCTCTATTTATAGACATCAACAGGTAGTGTAAACATGTGCTTATTGTGTCTTATCGGAAATGTCACAACCTTTTTGAAAAGTCACAATCCTTTGGAATAGTCAGAACCATTTGGAATAGTCGCTACTTTTTGGAAAAGTCGCAACTCTTCAGAAAAATCACAACTTTCTAGAAAACTCACAAATCTTCATAAAAGTTGTAACTCTTATATCGGTTTCCATTCACACATTTTAAAATCAACAACCCGAAACAACACAGGGCTAAGAAGGGCGGAAAATTATTCTGAGACATCAGTACTGAGAATAAGTTTACTTGTAATTAGAATTGCTATAGACAATTTTTGTTTCTATCCTTTTAAAAAAAAATCTTTCTTTAATGTCCAACTATCAAAGTTGATTACATCACAATATCACATGACACTATTTTTAATGTGATATATATGATATTTTTTAATATATATTTTCTTAAAGAAAAATAGGCGTTGGAAAAGCGAAAATGAAGGAGGAGATTACAATTAAGGTGAAGGAATCGAACTCTCACCAATAAAATGAAAATTTAGTAGTCAATGCTACTAAAATTCTCGCGTCGGGAAAGCAAAAATGAAGGAGGAAATTACAATTAAGGTGAAGGAATCGAACTCTCACCAATAAAATGAAAATTTAGTAGTCAATGCTACTAAAATTCTCCCATGTAATAGTATACTAGTTTCTAAAATCGTGCTTTGCACATTTGTCCTTTATCATAATTGTAATTTTTAAAAGTTAAGTTATAAAATATGAAAAATGGTTAAATAAGAAACTATGAAGTCCACAATATTCGAACTTATGGAAGAATGTTAATATATACACGTTAACTCATACAAATCACATATGAATATGAATCAGTCATTCTGGAGTAGTATTGAACATGATGATTTTCTTAATTAATGATAGAATTTTTAATTAATTATATTATATAATAAATTAATTTAGTCTAGGGATAAAATGATAATTCAACTTTTCACTTTGATGCTTCCCACTTTTAATAAGATGTGATATGATATGATGATTAGACTTATTTTAACATGACTTAATACTTTTAAATTATGAGTATTTTTATTATGACTATTAATATGAAATATTCATTTTTTGAGATTTTTTAGTTTGTTAATATTTAGTGATGTAAATAATACTTATTAGACTTCTTTTAGCATGATTTAATATTTTAAATTATGATCACTTTTATCATGACTTATTAATATGAAATATTTATTTTGTCGTATATCTATTGTCATCACTCATTACATATATAAAATAACCTTCTGACAATAATATACATAATGAGTACTATATATACTAGATACAAAACCCCGGGCAAGCCCATGCCCAATATATATTAGTTTGCTTATTTTAATTTATGTGATACAGATAAAACTAGAAGAGTTAATCAAAATTTTAAATATTTTTGTTGTTAATTATTTTTATTATATTTTTAACGTACTTTTCAAATTATATTTATGGCACATGCGATATTTTGAGATTAATTAATTTTAAATATATTTTTAAAAATATTTTAAGCTGTTAAATTATTGTGATTTATGTGATACATGTGAAATTTTGATAGTTAATCAAATTTTTAATATATTTTAAAAAAAAATTTAAGTTCGTAATTTTTAAATAATATATGTTATTTCCCTTGTCCAAATTTATGTGGCACATGTTAAATTTTGAGAGTTAATCAAATTTTTAATATATTTTTAAATACTTTAAGTTGTGATTAATAGTACTCTTAACGTAGTGTGTGTGTGTGCGTGCGTGCGTGTGTGTGATTTTCAAATAATATATGTTACTCCCTCAGTTTCAATTATGCAGTATGAGTGAAATTTCGAGAGCTAACCAAATTTATAATATTTTAAGTTTATTTTTAGTACTTTTATTGTAAATACATAGAATATAAAAAGAAACATATTAATTTTTTTTTCTTTTAAAAAAAATAAAAAATAAATAAAAATGGATAAAATAAGAAATATAACTAGAGGAAGTTGAGGAGAAAGGAAAACCGATCTATTGATCGGCTGACCATAAGCTCTTCAGCATTCACACTTATAATATATAGTACGAAAAACGGTCAAAAATATAATTGGATTATTTGAAAAGATTTAAATATATCACTCACTCATATATTGGGCTAAAAATATCCCCCAATCCTCCTTTTTGGTCCATATGTACCCTTGAATCTAACACCTTTTTAAAAATAAATAAATTATTATTATATATTACGTGACATTTTTTTATTGGATAAAATTAAATCCCAACCCATTTAATTTCTTCTATCCCCTTCCAATCCATTCCAATGCTCCATAACCCAAATTCAATTAGAAGAACCCATTAAAAAGATTGATTTACCATTCTCATTTAAGCCTAAGAAGAAGAAAAGTGTATAGTTAAGTGACTAAAATCGGTAAGTTTATAGTTAGTGGACCAAACCTGATAAAATTTGAGATAGTGAAAGGACTAAATCCGGTAAGTGTATTGTTAAGAGACTATTTTAGACCTACTCCAATAGTTTAGGGACCATTTGTGACATTTAGTTGTATTATGTACATTCTTAGCTAGTTGTTGCATTTCACAATAAAATTTTGACATAATACATAAATATGCCATTTAATTGCCCTCAACTCAAATTTATGCCCTCTAACATTGGGTGTGCACGTTTAGACAATTAAACATGTATAAAGTTGAATAAATAGACACACACGTCATGTGTGACATCTCACCTGACAGTTTGAATCTCACTAGTGTCCTAAGTGTATTATGCCACATAACTTATGTGTCTACTTATTCAACTTTATACAAGTTTAAGAGTCTATTTATGCACACTCAATGTTAGAGGCTATAAATATGAAATGAGGCCAAGTGAAAGTGCATTTTACGTCATTAAATATGCTTAGTTGACTTACCATGCCAGCCCCCACATCAAAGTTGCTCAACATCATCTCAACTTTTTCCACCACTATAAATAAAGAATGACCTGTGAGACCTTGTACTTGGCTCCGTTTGTCAGTTGAATCCTTATACTCACGACTTTTTCATTTGAACTGTTAAACTTACTAAAACACAATATTTTAAAGAGTGTTTCGTGTTTCTTCTTCATTTGGGTTGGGTTTCTGCCTCTCATCAAATGATTCTCAAGTGAGTGCTTAAATAAGAGCAATTTCTTGAAGATGTTTAGTTAAATTTGGGCTAGTACTCTACTTTCTACATACAAAACTATTTGATTAATTGTCTCAACCAGAAATAGAATCTCCATTTTCCTTATAATTTGAAGAAGATGAAGAATGCAAGACGAATTACTGATAATCCGTATCTTGCCGATGATATTCTTGAGGGTATTTTTTCAAGATTACCAGTTAAAACTCTGCTACGATTGAAGTGCTTATGTAAGCGCTACTGCACTCTGATTTCAACCTCATGGTTTATCTCTCTGCATCTCAAGACGTTTAATTTAGAACCTGATAACCATTGTATCCTTGTTCAGACTGGGCATAAAAATCATTTGATGCGTATACGAAATCCTGGCTACTTGATAAAGCTTAATGACCCTTGTATATCCAATTATACTGTTGTAGGTTCAATCAATTTACTACTATAAGTTTCCGTAAATTGATTTTCCCCTTCCATAAATCAATTCAAGATAGGGCTTTCATTGAATGGTAGAGAATGAAAATGTGGAACTGAATTTAGGGCTTTCATTGAATGGTAATTTTGATGTTCACTTGAAAAAAAATGAATCGTTTTCTGTGAATAACTAATGAAAAATATTCTTTAATGTTTTCAGGTGGATCACAAGGAAGTGTTGCTTCAAGTGTAGCTGAGGTTGAAACCCAACAACCACCTATTCAAGGTATCAAATTTTTGCTAATTGATTTATATGTATCAAAATTAAAGTAGGAAATAATTTTTTTTTCCTTTAGTTCTCGATGTGAAATCATCTTTCATTGAACAAAAATCACTTGTGTATTCAGGAAATTATATTGCTAAAGGGAAGATCAAAAACTTCATGCTCAACCATATGACTTTTGTTTTCACAAGAGGTAAAGGACCAAATGGAAAGAAGACTGAAGGACTGTTATACCCGTGTAACAAGAAAGATGAAGTGGAGATAGTTTGTCTTTGTCATGGTGATTTTCTAAATGCAGCTGAATTTGTCGAACACGCTGGTGGAGGTTATGTAGAACACCCTTTAAACCATATATTTATTGATGGAGAATAGATTAAGCAGCATTGTTATTGATGTTATTTGATACTTCCTTTTATTTTTGTATCGAATAAATTCAATGGCTATTGCCCAAAAAGGCATTAGCTTTTGTATCGTTGTTATTTCATCGTTCCTTTTGTTGTTGTACCGCCTAAAGTTCTTCCCGTCAATGTTATATAAAGGTTATTTTCCAATGATTTGTCTTATTTTTTTCTATGTGATGTTTATTTTTTTAAGCTTAATTAATTAGAAGCAAGTGATAGTTTCTATTCTACATAATTATTGATCCCTTATTCTTTTTTTTTTAAAAAAAATCAATCTCAAGACACTAAACTAAATTAACCTATTTTTAAAAAATATTATGCTTGTTCCTTAATATGAGAGAGGAAAATAGAGTTACATGCGAGTGAATATCACCCGGCTAATATCATCTATCTTAACTCGTCTAAATATTTTAAAATATGTCATTTTTTAATTATTTCTATTTGATTATGTGTAGTTTTGTTCCTCTCTTGTAAGCTTTTAAAATGTTAATGTGTTTATTAGGGTTTGGGGTTTAACTTTTTATAGGATTTCTATATTATTTTTCAACTCAAAATATTCATTGCTTGCTAAATATAAGTTGTTTTCTTCAAGTGTTAGGATTTGCTATCAAGCGCTAGCTTTAAGGTTTTCTAAGTTTATTTCCCGAGTTAGAATTTTTATTTCTTACTAAATCTGACAATTATGTGTTAATATATGTGTTATCCCTCTTTGATAATGTGTATTTTGTTCTTCCTGTAAGAATTGCAGTATTTATGTGCTAATTTAAATTTGGGGGATAACTTTTTGAAGGGTTTCTTAGTTATTTTTTTACTTAGAATTTTCATCTGTTGATAAATCTTGAAAACACTTGTTAAAATACCTTATATTTAGTTGTTTTAACTATTTTAGATTTTTCTATGTTTATTCGTAGAAATTAGAATTTTCATTTCTTGCTAAATCTAACAATTATGTGTTAATACATATGTTATTAATTGCATATTGTGTTGCGTTGTCTCTCTCTCTCTCTCTTTTCCCGTATGTGACTTATTTTTATGGGTTTTTGAGTCCTAATAAATTTATATTGTAGGCTATAAGGATAGAATTTTACACTTTAGGGTATAAGGATAGAATTTTACGTAGGGCACAGATGAACTGACTGAGTGTGCTAGATTAATATTTTTATTGTGACATAGATTTCATTTCTTGATTCCTTATTTAAAAGCTGAATGTATTTTCTCTGAATATTTTTCAAAAATGTGATCCAAATTTATATTCTTGTGCCCTAAAAGAAGTAGAAATGAGAGACGTGTAAGTTAATCGACTCATCAAGTTTTCATTTTATTCTTTTATAAAGTCAATAGAGTATATTATACATTTATTTTTATTTAATTTCCTCTGTTAAATAAACTTGAAAAATATATCTTAATTCTAGGATCTTTCACAAATGTGTGATCTCACATTAAATTACCACTATGATTAATTTTCTTTTATATTTTGACTAGTAAAATTATCCGCGCCTCGCGCTGGAGTTCAATATGAAGGAATTTATAAAATAATACTTAAAACCTATCAGTCATTAAAACTAAAACATTATATTATCTTATACACAAGATTACGTAGTAACGGACATTAATAATGTAAAGGAAAATGATAATTACAACATCTTTTCATTTATCCTTCAATCAATCATCTTTAATTTGATTTTATAATTTATCCTTTTACTTCCATGAGTGTTACTATTTGATATTTTTGGGGAATCAAATGTACATCAACCAGAGATATTAAATTTTCTAATAAATAAATATTCATTGGTGAAGGGATAAATAAATTTTAAAGGGCTGAAAAAAGTAAACAAATATTCTAATTCTAACGTGTAGAAAGTTCAGGCCTACCTTTTGCTTTACATATATCATTTTAAAGTTTCCCATTTAAATGTATCATATGCAATTATTAAAATGGAAAACTAAAGGGAGAATGTATCATATTGGACAACAATTTAACTTATTATATATACTTGAAAGAGAAAAATATAACAAAAAACTATTCAGCTTGTTTGGGTGTTTTTTAAAATCAACATACAGAGTAATGAAGTTCAATTTGAAACTACACTTCTATTCCAATTGCAGTGTCGAGAAACACATTTATTACTTCGAGAAACACATTTATTACTTCAAGAAAAGTATTTACAATTTGCAGTAAATTTGAAAATCTGTCTATATTTCATATTGAATATGAGCAAATAATTTATTGTGTAGTTATCTATGTCTTTGGGATTAAAAGAGGCTCCATTCTAGTCATATATTCTTTTATTGGTCATCCGGCGCATCCTTGAATCCATGTCAAAAATTTATTAATTCTTGTCTTCTTTTCCTGGTTCACTTCGCACATCAAGGTGCGATAAAATTTTTAAGGTCTTTATGTCCTTACAATGGCATACCAAATTTGAAATTTGTCTTCAAAAGATGATAGTATAGATCTTTAAGGAATTATTTTATTGTACCTTTAACAATTTCAGTAGACAAAACTTGCGTGAATACTCAATTATTGTGTGTTATTTAATCTGTACTAACAAATACATATGACAATAACTTTGTAGAAACATAAACAACAACGTTTAAAACATGTACTCAAAAGCAACAATTAATATCATAAGCATAAATTAATGACTGTAAAAAAACATATCAGGATCAGTAACAATAGAATCAAACAAAAAGGAAAAAATCGAGCCCATTGAATGTATAGTGTACCCTTAAAGAAATTATTCCCCTCTAGTACCCAAGGTTTAAAGGAATAGATCCGCTCAGGATGGAACGATTTTATTCACCAGTGTATTGATACAAAAAATAAATGGTTCCAGTGAGCCACTCAACAGGAGCAAAGTACACAAATATTTAATTGTGTAAAAGAAGAAGAAGAAGAAGGAATTCAGAATTTTCGTTGTTTTAAAATTTAAAATGAGAGAAAATCCCTCTATTTATAGACAACAAAGGGTAGTGTGAACAAATGTTTATTGTGTCTTATCGGAAAAGTCACAACTCTTTGGAAAAGTTACAACCCTTCAGAAAGGTCACAACCTTTCATAAAAATCACAACTTTTCATAGAAGTCACAACTCTTCATAAAAGTCACAACTCTTCATAAAAGTCACAACTCTTCATAAAAGTCACAATTTTTCATAAAAGTCACAACTTTTCATAGAAGTCACAACTTTTCATGAAAGGGAAAGACTAGTTTTAGAAATAAATAAATTAAAAGGGAATATATTGGTTTGTCGTGGCTCCATGTAGTTGAAAATAAATAAATTAAAAGAGAATTCTGGTATGTGGTGGCACCACGTAGGTGATCCTAGGGTTCTCTTTATATATATATATATATAATATGAGAAGTGTAAATAAAGATATACTCCCTCGTTTCAATTTGTATTATTACATTAGTTGTTTGTGTTTGTACACGTGACAACCAGGTTTTGGGGATATTTTAAAATGACTAAGTTTTTTCCGCGCTTATTGTCACGATCCGAGCCTACACCCTGGATGTGGATGACACTCGAGAACCATATTTGCTGGTCCCCAAGCGAACCCTCATCCTGGCTGACTACAAGCGGAAGACTAACTCAAGTATACATAAGCATTAAATTGAAAGAAACATTTAAAAACACTTTACTGAATATACTTAGTATGAAACATAAGTTTTAAGTAAAATATCCAAAACTGAAAGACTCTCCAAACTTTCTATTGATGAAGCCTCTACTGTATACAAGGATGAGTGTCGAGACAAGACCCATGACTCCTCAAGAAAACTACTAGTAACAACTCATAAAAACTGGAGTCCTCCAGAAGCAAGGAGGTCTTACTCAAAAGCTGACTAAATGATCTCAATGGACTCTTACTGAGGATCCTAATAACCTGTATCTACATCATTAAAATATGCAGGTCGAATGACATCAGTACATCGAATGTACGAGTATGTAATATAGCTGAATAACAAATAACTGAATGGAAGGACTGAAGTAGATATAGATATAAACTCAACTGAATGTAAAGAAATAAAGAAGAAAAACATTAAAACTTTACAAAAGTACTTACTCATATCTGAACTCAATATATTAAGTGATATAATAAAAATACACTTTTTAACTCTATTTGGGAGATTCTCTAAGCGACAACCATCACTATAAGCTACGTGATGATGCATCGTCTCGCCCACGCTATCAGAACTGTCCTATACCTTGCCTGGGTATAGAACACCTCAACTAAGTGCTCCACTATGCTCTGCCCGAAGGCACTTAGAATTCATCTAAAAAGTAGAATCCTATACCCATATTGGCATACATGGTTTATGAAGAATGTGAGTTGTCTGAACTCATCCCAATATCGGTGCTCAATACTACTCCAATAATATATACTCCTGTTCAATGCTTAAAAACATACTCTTCCTCTGATTTGAGATAATTGCTCAAACTATCCTCTTAAAAGAGGTAGCTGCTCCTGAAATATCTTTGAACTCATAACTCATTTAGAAATCAAATTTTCTCTTTTATCAATGTAAAAACTAATACCTTTGGGAATACTTCATTCTCTTATACTCTTACTCAATTCATACTTGAAAATTCTTTCTCAAAAATATATCAAAATCATATTGTGATATGATCATTGATGACTCAGAAAGTCATATTGCATAAACATTGATGATATATGTAGATACCATACTGCTTAAACATTGATGACATACTTGACTGTCATATTAATCCTGTTATAAAAACTCTTTCTCAAAACTCATCTTTACTTTCTCAAAAACACAGTTTAGAATTCAAAATTTATAACTCCATTCATAGGGTTCATGCGACATTATGGACATGAACGAATCAACTCAGGGGTCTTAATAGCAATATGTAATGTAACACCTCGCTGTTTGAAAGAACTACAAATAGAAAGAAACCATTTTTGGAAAGATTAAATTTGGAAAGTTTGGAAAGTTTTGGGTCAACTTCAAACAACCATAACTCTCAGTACATGATGATTAAGGAGTCCTATAAGACATAAAATGAAAGGTCTTTGAATTATCTTTCCAAATCTACTGATTTTTCTAATTTTCGAGCTCGTATGAGGGAGATATTCCCGTTTGAAGTCGGCCTGTCTAGATGTGGAAAGTTAACCGGATTTTAAAGGGGTATTTTGATCTTTTCCATACCCATTTGGTTTAATTCGTTTTTTAGTGAATTAATTAGGGTCTAAAATGATTTTATTCAGTTTACACTTTACAAAATTACGCTAGGGCTTTGAGAGAAGAGAAAAGAGGAGAAAAGAGAAGAAAAGCCAAAGTTCATTGTTCTTAAGTACGCTAGGTTCGCCAAGTCCTCTACCCTTACCCACTTCTTTCCATTTGAGTTCCCTTGAATCATAACTATGATTTTTAGTTGATTTATACACTCTAAGGTACGTATAAACATCATGATATCATCCATAAACATGAATCATAACCTTGAATCCATAAATTCAAATTCAAGGAAAGTTAAGAGCTAAGTCTAGAGAGTTCTTAAAGTCTTTTACAAATGCTTTAAACTTGTTTTAAGACTTGAGTTTTGATTTGAATAGAGAGTAAAGAGTGAAGTTCATTTCTTCAAAAGAGTATTTGGGGACTATATTCCGAAAGAGTAAATGTTTTCACATTTAAACAAGAAAGGAAACACCAATTTCCAAAAGAGCCTTCGAGCTAGTTTTTAGTAAATAGTAAATGTTTTCACATTTAAATAAGAAAGGAAACACCGATTTCCAACATAGCCTTTGATCTAGTTTTCAGTAAAGAGTAAATGCTTTCACAATTAAACAAGAGAGGAAACACTGATTTCCTAGAGATCCTTTCGACTAGTTTTTGAGTAATTATCTCAACCACATAAAAGTTATGTTTATAAACATATGAGCTAGTTATATTTTGGGAGTAGTATTGAGCACCGATATGGGGGAGAGTTCAGACAACTCACAACCCCCATAAACCATGTAGCCATCATGGGTAGAAAAAGGTCATCCTTTTTGGATGATTCCTTAGTGCTTTTTAGCATAGACTAGTGGATCCACTTAGTAGTTAGGTTCTATACCCCCGACATGGTACAAGACGGCCCTAGCAGCGTGAGGCAAAATGTTGTGTCATCACATAGCTCATAAGTGATGGTTGTCGGTTAGAGAAACTCCTACAGAGGTATTTTGTGTTCTTATATACACAGAGTTTACTTGTATTTTCATATACAACGGAGTTTATATTGTATCCTTGCACACAAACTGAGTTACTATTGTATTTTTCAATACACAGAGTTGTTATCCATGTTTTAAAAGCTTTTCTTTATACTGCATTTATATTATTGCTTTATATTTGTCACGACTCAGACCGTCGTTATTGGCACCCACACTAACACTCAGGTGGGAGAGCCGCTACTACAACTCAACCCAAGAACTAACCAAAACTAAGGCATTTAAGTATATGAAAATAGAAATAATAGCTAAATTGAAGTTCCCATAAAATTTAACAAAAGATCTAACAACTAACAATGCAGAAGAATTAACCTAGAACCTGAAAGTCAATGTACCAAAACATCTAACAATGAACCAAGTCTAAACAAGAAGGGATACAACCCCAAACTAATGAACTAATCACTAACTAGAACATAAGTCTAAGTCCGAAAATGGTGGACATAAATAAAAGCAAGTGCAGTATCAGTACACAACCACAGTGTACTGGTAGGATCACGCGGCTATTCCACTAAGTGCAACATAGGCAAGTCAAGACAACATTATAATCACATGTATATATATCAACATATACAATATTATCAACAATTACTAACAACAAACAACTTCACATTTTATGTCACATCATTAGTCCTCTCATGGAACCCAAACCCAAATAGTTAGCATACTAGAACGTGGTATTCGATCCCATAATTATGTCAGAACGTGGAAACCGATACCATAGTTATGCCGTAACGTGGAAACCAATCCAAGTTAGTTATGCCGGAACGTGGCAACCGATCCATTCAACACACCACAATCACAAACACAAGTATATCTTCAAGATCATACATTTAAGTCATGATTTCATGGCAATCATCATTCATCTATCTCATTTACTGTGATCAACATTGCAACATTCATACATATACAAATATCATAATGATGCAAGAACAAGCATACATCACACAATCATCACTTACCTCGAAACAAGCTTCAAACCCTAAGAAACTTGATCCTTCCCTTTTCGGATTCGTTCCGCTTGTTCTTGGTTTACAAACAATCAATATAATACGGGAATCAATAATCAATCACTAATTACCCAAATTACTAACAATTCTATGAACCCTACATCAAACTCATGATCCAAATTATCTAATTTAGGGTTATTTCCACCATAAAAACTAGGGAAAAAGGATGGATTTACCCCTGAACTTTAATAAATGGTACGTCTATGCTCTCCGTTATACTTTGCGTCCACATAAGCCCCTACCGTCCAATTATAGATACACGCATGCCCCTCTCACTAACGTCCCCCTTATTTTGTACACGTGTCTTAATCCTAATCAACTACCCATTTGACCTTTGTTTTTAACCCATAAACCAACTACCCGCCCCATAAACCCAATACCCACCCAATTTCCTCTAAGATATATCCTAATTAAAAGACCCAAATATATCCATCACATCATCATGATTTCAAGAAAAACCCTAGGAGATACAAATCAATCCCTCGCAAGTTCAATCGTTGATAGAGATCGCAACGGCGGTGCTGGCGTCTAACGATAGTGGCGGTGGTGAAATTTCTCCAGCGGAACGCTTCTCCGCCGATGCGATCAATTCATCTTCATCGCTGTCTGCATCTTCTTCCTAGGGGTAGTCGACGGAGCAGGTTACACGTAAAGATTTGAATTATTTGGTCAGTAGGTTCGATGATTACGAAGAAGAAGAGGACGTTTGTCGGATCTGTCGGAACCCTGGTGAAGCCGATAATCCTCTCCGGTATCCTTGTGCTTGCAGTGGTAGTATCAAGTATGTTCACCAAGATTGCTTACTTCAATGGATTAATCACAGTAACGCTCGCCAATGCGAGGTTCATTCTTCATGCGAAATCTATTCATTTTTTTAATCTCTTTCCACCCCTCCCCATATTTTCTTGTTTTAGATTAAATTTTCTAGTTATCAAACTCTTATATTCTTGGACGCTTTTAGTTAAGCTTCAGTGGGTATTGGAATTGCTTGAGAAAGGAGTGGGTATTGTTGTTCTTTCTTTTCGTTAACTCACACAAGGCCTACCAAAGGATTCTTAACTTTCTGACATGTTTTACAATCACAATTAAACCTGTTGCTTGTTGTTCTTTACATCCCTGTTAGATTTGGGTCTTTTAATTAGGATATAACTTAGAGGAAATTGGGTGGGTATTGGGTTTATGGGGCGGGTAGTTGGTTTATGGGTTAAAAACAAAGGTCAAACGGGTAGTTGATTAGGATTAAGACACGTGTACAAAATGAGGGTGCCGTTAGTGAGAGGGGCATATGCGTATCTATAATTGGACGGCAGGGGATTATGTGGACGCAAAGTATAACGGAGGGCATAGACGTACCATTTATTAAAGTTCGTGGGTAAATTCGTCCTTTTTCGCTAATAACTATAATAAAGCCCTCCCTCATCAATATTCACCCATTCTATTGCATTTTACAAATCGAAAAATAGATTTGGGGAGTGAAAAGTTTACTTTTAGCCTCAAGAATGGTACAAAACAAGTAGGAGTTGCCTGGGGTTCATCCCTTAGCTCTAAAAGTCAAAATCTGCATAATGAGGTCGTTTAGGGGTTTATTTGCGACTTTAAGTCGCGTCGAACCCGCCACAATGGCCCTCACCCCGCTGTAGGGCCCCCACCAGAGCAACCAAAAGCTCCGCCAGAGCGGCTTGCATGAACTAGTAAGCTATTTAAAGAATTTCAAAATCCTTATTTCACAACACAGCTTTAACCTACGACGCTCAGAAAATACCCTTTACGCTAAGATCGATTTCGGGAGTTCTACCCACCCGAATTCAATTCCGTAAAGTCGTACGGATTCCTTAACGAGTTATCTATCCCCTCATGAAATGAAAAACACAAATAATTAACTGGATTGTTACCAAATTTCCCTACACCTCAAACACTCTGATTTCATCCAAATCTGGACAAGGTTGGGAAATCCAAATACTACGGAAAAAATTTTCGGCCCCAAATTTTCTTCCGTTGGCATTTCTATAATGATGGGAATAAGTCGTTACAATAGATACCACTTTACCCATCACTCGTCCCAGAGTTACAAAACTTAGGAAAATAGGCTAAGGAAGGGATGAAGTAGTACCTGAATCGACGAACAATTGGGGATACTTGTATCGCATGTCCCTCTCGGTTTCCCAAGTAGCTTCCTCAACTGGACGATGCTTCCATTGAACTTTCACAGACTTAATCACCTTGGTCCTCAACTTACACACATCACGATCAAGAATTGCAATCGGTTCCTCCTCATATTCGAGGTCCTTGTCTAACACAATTGAGTCCCACTTTATGATATATTCCCTGTCACCATGATATCTCTTCAACATGGACACATGAAATACCAGATGAACTCATGATAACTTAGGAGGTAAAGCCAAGCTTGTAACACCTCGAAAACCAGACCCAGAAAAAAAATGCAGAAATATACCTGAAGCAGTGAACCACGACAGGGTTCACGTACCGTAATAGGGTCCACGGTCCATAAACCTTGCCGTGGTCTTGACTTGGAAGTCACCAGGCCAAGACATCAGACCATGAGCACCTTCACGGTCCGTGGTCTTGATGACGAGCCGTGGTGGCGCTCGTAGAGTCGAGGCAGTGAACCTTCTTAGAAAGCCTCCTGACCCCCACGCCTCACGGTCCGTAGTCCTTCACACGGCCCGTGGGGGCGTCTGTGGAGCCTTACCAGTAATCCCCTTAGCCAATCCCTCCAGACCACAGATCAAGTGGAGACCACATACACTTTCACGATCCGTGGTACTTCACACGGGCCGTGGTAGGGCTTGTGGACTCAGACCCTCAGCTAATAGTAAACAAGTCCAGACAACGACCAACTTTACGGACCATGAAAGTGGCGGTGGTCAGCCCTTCTCCAGTTTAAGTCAGGGTTATTTTGATCTTTTCCTTATTCGTTGGACACCTAAACTTCATCGTTTTAACCCTAAATTTCGTGGTTATAGTCAGTCTAAGCCTAGAAACATAACTAGAACTTACCTAAGTCAGATCTTTAATCAAAACTTAGAAAATTAGAAGCAAAAAGAGAGAAAGAGGCGACCATCCCTAAGTTCAAGAACACAACAAGTTTCCTCCAGTTCCAGCCCCTAAATAGAAAGATTTCTCAGTGGAATTCATCACCAGGTATGTGGGATTTTACTAGTGGGTTCTTTTTGCCCATTAGGTCCCTAGTTTTCAGTCAATTTCTTGATTCCCTTACTATGACTAGACCTAGGGTTTTTTGAATGTTAGAAGTACTGGGTTCTTATTTGTTAGAATGATCCAAATTAGATTAATATGTTAATATTCAGTTTATTGCATGAATTCTAGAACCCTAGCTATGTATTTTATTAGTTCTTGAAATACAGATGCTGGGTAAGATATTTCAGTTATACATGCCTCAATTATTAATCCAAGTAAGGCAAATGTAGTAGCAGATGCTCTTAGCAGATTATCCATGGGTAGTGTAGCACATGTTGAGGGAGAAAGAAAGGAGCTAGCTAGGGATGTTTACATACTTGCTTGCCTAGGAATTCATCTTATGAGCATATCAGATAGTGGTGTAACGGTTCAGAATGGGGAATAATCTTCTTTGGTAATAGAGGTTAAATAAAAGCAAGATAGTGATACAATCTTGCTTGAACTTAAGGGTGCAGTCCACAATCAGAAAGTGGAGGTTTTCTCTCAAGGTGGAGATGGTGTACTTCGCTATCAGGGTAAATTGTGTGTTCCTGATGTGGGTGAACTGAGACATCATATTCTTACAGAGGCCCATAACTCCAGATATTCTATTCATCCAGGTGCCACTAAGATGTATCGCGATCTGCGGGAAGTCTATTGGTGGAATGGTATGAAAAGAGATATAGCAGACTTTGTGGCTAAGTGCCCCAATTACCAGCAAGTCAATGTAGAACATCAGAAACCAGGAGGTATGACTCAAGAGATTGACATTCCTACTTAGAAGTGGGAAATGATCAACATGGACTTCATCACAGGTTTACCTCGTACTCGCAGTCATCATGACTCTATTTGGGTGATTGTTGATAGAGTTACTAAAGTTACTAAGTCTTCTCGCTCTTTGGCGGTCAAGACTACATATTCGGCGGAGGATTACGTCAAGCTTTACATTAATGAGATTGTGAGGTTGCATCGGGTTCCTTTGTCTATCATCTCATATAGAGTTCATTAGTTTACCTCTAATTTCTGGAAGTCAGTACAGAAAGATCTTGGTACTCAGGTTAATCTTAGCACAACATTTCATCCCCAGACGGATGGTCGGGAGGAGTATACCATTCAGACCATAGAGGACATGTTGAGAGCCTGTGTGATCGATTTCAAGGGTAGTTGGGATGATCAACATTTAGATGGCCCCTTATGAAGCATTGTATGGGCGTAGATGCAGATCTCCTGTTGGTTGGTTTGAAGTAGGTAAAGCAGCCTTGATAGGGCCAGATTCAGTCCTTTATGCTATGGAGAAAGTGCAACTCATTATAGATAGACTTAAGACAGCCCAGAGTCGCCAGAAGTCTTATGCAGATGTAAGGAGAAGGGAACTAGAGTTCCAAGTTGATGATTGGGTTTTCCTTAAAGTGTCACCTATGAAGAGGGTGATGAGATTTGGCAAGAAAGGGAAGATCAGTTCCAGATACGTAGACTCTTACCGTATCTTGAAAAAGATTGGTAAAGTGGCTTATGAGCTAGAGTTGCCAGCAGATTTAGCAGCAGTGCATCCAATCTTTCACATTTCACTATTGAAGAAGTGTGTGAGTGATCCAACATCCGTGGTGCCATTAGAGAGCGTGGCTGTAAAAGATAGCCTTTCTTATGAGGATGTACCAGTTGAGATTCTTGATCGTTAGGTCAGAAGATTGAGAAACAAGGAAGTCGCTTCAGTCAAGGTTTGGTGGAGGAGTCAGTCCGTAGAGGGTGCTACTTGGGAAGCAGAAGCAGCCATGAAAGCCAAGTATCCTTACCTCTTTCCTTCCAAATCCATTCGAGCTTGAGGTAATAGTTCCTCTTCAGTTTTTCAGTCATTCATGCGTGAAATCAGTCTTAGTATCACGTTCCTTCAGTCTGTACTTGCATTTTCAACGTATTTGCATGTTTTTTGAACTTAGTTCAGTCAGAAATCAGCCTTCATTGTTTAGTGGTAGGGTTGCAGCTCATTCCCTCCATTTCAGCTAGTTTAGTCTTCATTCGAGGATGAATGATCCCAAGGGGGAGATATTGTAACACCTCGAAAACAAGACCCAGAAAAATATTACAGAAATATACCTGAAGCAGTGAACCACGACAGGGTTCACGGATCGTGATAGGGTCCACGGTCTGTAGACCTGCCAGTGGTCTTGACTTGGAATTCCAAAATCCTTATTTCACAACACACCTTTAACCAACGACGCTCAGAAAATACCCTTTACGCTAAGATCAATTCCGGGAGTTCTACCCACCCGAATTCAATTCCGTAAAGTCGTACGGATTCCTTAACGAGTTATCTATCCCCTCATGACATGAAAAACACAAATACTTCACCGGATTTTTATATATTTCCCTACACCTCAAAGACTCCGATTTTGTCCAAACCCGGACAAGGTTGGGAAAATCTAAATACTACAAAAAAAAATACGACCCCAAATTTTCTCCCGTTGGCATTTCTATAATGACAGGAACAGGTCGTTACAATAGATACCAATTTAACCATCACTCATCCCAGAGTGACAAAAATTAGAAAAATAGGCTAAGGAAGGGATGAAGTAGTACCTGAATCGACGAACAATCGAGGATACTTGTCTCGCATGCCCCTCTCAGTTTCCCAAGTAGCTTCCTCACTGGACAATGCTTCCATTGAACTTTCACAGACTTAATAACCTTGGTCCTCAACTTACACACATCACGATCAAGAATTGCAATCGGTTCCTCCTCATATTCGAGGTCCTTGTCTAACACAATTGAGTCCCACTTTATGATATAATCCCCATCACCATGATATATTTTCAACATGGACACATGAAATACCAGATGAACTCACGATAAATTAGGAGGTAAAGCCAATCTTGTAACACCTTGAAAACCAGACCCAGAAAAAAAATGCAGAAATATACCTGAAGCAGTGAACCACGGTAGGGTTCAAGGACCTTGATAGGGTCCATAGTCTGTAGACCTGCCCGTGGTCTTGACTTGGAAGTCACCAGGCCCAGACATCAGACCACGAGCACCTTCACGGTTTATGGTCTTGATGACGAACCGTGGTGGCGCTCGTAGAGTTGAGGAAGTGAACCTCCCTAGACAGCTCCTTAGACCACCACGCCTAAGTGAGGACCACGAGGACTTTCACGGTCCGTGGTTCTTCACACGGCCCGTGGGGGCGTCTGTGGAGCCTTACCAGTAATCCCCTTAGTCAAACCCTCTAGACCACATCCCAAGTGGAGACTACATACACTTTCACGGTCCATGGTACTTCTTACGGGCCGTGGTAGGGCTCGTGGACTCAGACCCTCAACTAGTAGTCAACAAGTTCAGACAACAACCGACTTCACGGTTCGTGAAGGTGGCGGTGGTCAGCCCGTCTGCAGTTTAAGTCAGGGTTATTTTGATCTTTTCCTTATTCGTTGGACACCTAAACTTCATCGTTTTAACCCTAAATTTCGTGGTTATAGTCAGTCTAAGCCTAGAAACATAACTAGAACTTACCCAAGTCAGATCTTTAATCAAAACTTAGAAAATTAGAAGCGAAAAGAGAGAAAGAGGCGACCAACCCTAAGTTCAAGAACGCACAAAGTTTCCTCCAGTTCCAACCCCGAAATCAAAAGATTTCTTAGTGGAATTCATCACCAGGTATGTGAGATTTTACTAGTGGGTTCTTTTCGCCCATTAGGTCCCTAGTTTTCAGTCAGTTTCTTGATTCCCTTACTATGACTAGACTTAGGGTTTCTTGAATATTAGAAGTATTGGGTTCTTAGTTATTAGAATAATCCAAATCAGATTAGTATGTTAATATTCATTTTATTGCATGAATTCCAGAACCCTAGCTATGTATTTCTTTAGTTCTTGAATTCCACATGCTGGCTAAGATATTTCAGTTATACATGCCTCAGTTATTAATGCATATTATCAGTTTAATTATTGCATTCTCAGTTTGCATGTTCAGTTCAAGCTATCTAGTAACTTACATAAATTTAGTCATAATGTGTTAATTACTTAATCTATTGGGAGTAGCATAATACCGAGTTGGACTAGGGTTAAGCGTACCCATATAGTCCCAGAACTACGAGCCATGTAGGTGTAAGTCCCCTCCATGGGCATCATTTAGTGATCACGACAGCATGTCTCTATACCTTTGGCAGGGTATATTGGGTCCTCTCGATGGGGCGTATACATCGGACTCCACATTTAGCTCATGTGGTTTTATTGTCAGTTATTAGTAGCTCCCACAGTTCAGTCAGATTCTATTGCATTGACCATGTATCAATATATTCAGTATTTAGTCTCAACATGATATATATTAGTCATTGCATTCAGTTAGCTCAGTATTCAGTATCTATATCATGTTCTGGTTATATCATTCCTTATTTGCTTTGTTCAGTTATATGTTTTTTCAGCTTTACTCTATCATGCATGCTCAGTACCTTTCAAGTATTGACGCATACTCTGCGCTATATCTTCTTGTGATGTAGGTTCAGGTTCTCAGCATCCAGATGACGCTTAGATCGGTTCCCGATCTTCAGTTCAACAGAATCAATGGTGAGTCCTCATTCTCCGAGGACAATAGTCATAAGTTTTTTTCCAATAATTTTAGTCCTTTAGTTTCAGTTTTGCTAAACTTAGTTGGGGCATGTCCCAATATTTCTAGTCAGTTTAGAGGTTATTTTCAGACATAGTTGGATTCATCTTAGTATTGAGTTAATATTTTTTTTGTATTACACTCATCATTTTTCATTTATCTTAGGTATAGTATATGGGTATTCCCCATCATTTTCAGTTTATATCTTATGATTTAGCTTCCGCATTAGTTTTGATATTCAGTATTACTCAGATTTTGCCAGCAGGGTTAGCTTGGGGTAAGTTGTGATCCTAGGTCCCGTGTCCGCGTCTAAGGGGTAGCCTCGGGAAGTGATAAATCTATTTGCTACCGGTCCCACACATTCAAAAATCTCAAATGGTCCAATATATCTAGGACTTAGCTTACCTTTCTTACCAAATCTCATCACCTTTTCCATGGGTGATACCTTAAGAAGAACATTTTCATCGGTTTGAAATGCCAAGTCTCTTACCTTATGATCCGCATACTTTTTCTGTCTACTCTAGACTGCTGAAAGCTTATCTTGAATACTCTTCACCTTATCTTGAGCATCCTTCACTAAATATACCCTCGAAGGTTTCACATCTCCAGCCTCAAACCATCATATGGGTGATCTGCATCCCCTCCCATAGAGTACCTCAAATGGTGCCATATCTATGCTGGAGTGATAACTATTATTATAGGAGAACTCACACAAAGGTATGAATTTATCCCAATGCCCTCCAAAGTTGTAATATCTCACAACTAGAAAGAACTAGAAGGAAGTTTAAAATCTGGAAATAGTTATTTTTTGGAAGAATTTAAAAAACTTAAAATTGGTAAAGGTGTTAAAGTGAGTTTTTGGTCAACTTCAAACTTCCATAATTCATAGCTAAGGATGAGTTAGGTGTGATTCCAGATATTGTTGGAAATCCCTTGGAATTATCTTTCCAACGCCGCCAAGTTTACACGATTCCGAGTTTGTATGAGTAAGTTATCCCCTTTGGAATTTTGGGTTGTTCGAATAAGGAAAGTCCAATCTGGATTTTAGAAGGATAGTTTGGTCTTTTCCTTACCCAACTTAATTAATTTGATTTTAGGAGTTTAATTGGGTAAAGTCAGATTTTTGTCAGTTTTAGAAAAGTGATTTCACGCTATGGCTTGGAGAAAAGAGAAAGGAAAAAGGGAAGCAAGAACGTTCAAGATTCGTTCAAGATTCGTTCAAGATTCGTCGAGATTAGCTTGTGGATTTCGTCGGGGGTGATCCATACAAGGTATGTGATATCACATAGCGTTGGGTTAGTTCACCCACGCGCCAATCATGATTCAATTTCAGCGAAGTTATTTAGATTTGAAGTAACTCCTTAAGCTCTTGATGAATTTTTATTTGAATTCTTATGGGCTTTGTGGATTGGAGTTTCTTGAGGTTGATTCATGTTTATAGTAGTGTTTTTTAGTAGAATCTTATATACTTTGAACAAATAATTGATTCTAAGTGTTTGGGAAAAGAACCCATGGAGATTAGAGGGTTTAGAGCTGAAAAACAAAGAAGAAATTTTGTCGAACGAAATTGGTAGGTGGTGGCGCGTCGCGGAGCTGGTTCCTAGATTTGGGAATTTCTGTTTTGCGTCGCGAAGCCGTCACAGAGTCTTCTGCCTCAAAAGTCATTTTCAAAACTGAATTGTAAAAGTTTCTCCGCATCGCGGACCCACCCTCAAATATTGATTTTCGGTCTTTTCTCATGTTTAGCTCTCTAAAATCATTCCTAAACATCATGAGATCTTTCCAATCACAAATCACAATCCTTGAATTTATAATTCAATTCAAGGATCAGTTAAGAGTCAAGTCAGGAGCAGTTACGATCAAAGTCAAGGGAAGTCAAGAGTCAAGTTAAGAGAAGTTCATAAAGTTTTCCAAAAGTCTTTTGCAAACGTTTTAATCTTGTTTTAAGACTTAAGTTTTGAGTTCAGTAAAGAGTAAAGTTGAAGTTCATTTCTTCAAAAGTATATGGGGACTAAGTATTCCCATTGAGATTTAAAATGTTTTCATATTTAAGTAAGAACGGAAACTGAGATTTCCAAAGAGCCTTCGAGCTAGTTTTCAGAAAAAGAGTAATCACTTTCTAAATGAAGCAAGAGGGGAAACTTTGATTTCCAAGATAGCCTTTGAGCTGAGTTTTTGAGCACTAATCTCAAATCACAGAATAAGTATATTTTTAAACATAAAAGCTAATATTATTATATTTTTGGGAGTAGTATTGAGCACCGATATGGGGGAGAGTTCAGACAACTCACAGCCCCCATAAACCATACAATCATCATGGGTAGAAAAGGGTCATACTTTTTAGATGATTCCTTTAGTGCTTTTTAGCATAGACTAGTGGATCCACTTAGTAATTCAGGTCCTATGCCCTTGGCATGGTATAGAATCCTCTGGCAGTGTGGAGGAAATCGTTGTATCATCACAATAACTCTTACGTGATGGTTGTCGATTAGAGAAACTCCCACAAAAGTTATTATATTCTTATAGACACGGTTATTTGTATTTTTACATACATTTCAGAGTTATGTTGTATCCTTGCATACACACAGTGTTGACAACATGTTTTTAAATTGTTTGTTTCTTTATATTGCACTTGTTTTAAATTACTTTATATTGAAATGAGTTCAGTCATGTTGAATTGAGCTGAGTCAGGTAAGTTTTTTAGTTTCTTTAGATTCTTCTCAAGCCTATGTTGTTTTAGCATTCAAACTCACATACTCATACATTCAATGTACTGATGCCAGTTTGCCTGCATCATCTTATGATGCAGATATAGGTAACTAGGATCGGCATCCGGCGCACCGTTGATCCAATTGAGCACTTCAGAGTCAGTGGTGAGCCTCCTTACATTTCGGAGGACTCCTTTATTGCTTTTAGTTTTTTTTCAGTATTTCATTTGTTAGGATGATCGGGGTCCTGTCCCGATATCCATCTTAGTTGTTTTATTGGCTTCATAGATAGTCAGATGTTAGTTCTTTCGTCTTTTCATTGTCATTATTCCATGTTGAGACTTGAGTTTTCCTTAATGGCCAGTTGAATGTTCTTTTATAACATTATACTTTATTATGTAAACTTATTTTATTGAGTTTAAGTCTTCCACTGAGTAAGTAAGCCAGGCCAGGGGTTTGCTTGGGCCAACAATAGTCTTCGAGTGCCAGTCCCACCCAGGGAGTAGGCTCGGGGACTTACAAACTTGGTATCAGAGCCCAGAGTTCAAGAGTCCTAGGGAGTCTATGAAGCCGTGTCTGTAAAGTCCTAGTTATCAGTGTAAAGCGCGACACATCTATAATTAGGAGCCTGCAACATTTTGGAACTATCTCACTTCTTTCACACTCATTTCGTGCGTTAGAGTTTGATCTCTGAAAGGTTTCCTTCTAATTCAAGCTTGTGCGTGTTTTCAGATACTCATGCCTCCATGAAGAGCAGTCAGAGGTCATCCTGCTAGACGTAATGTTGAGAAACCAGAGTTACCAAATGCACCTGAAGTGCAATCTGAAGGAGAAGTCACCAATGCTTAGTTCAAAGAGGAAATTAGGATGTTGAGTCAAGCTATAACTAACCAGGTTGGTCAACAAAGGGGAGCTTGACACGAATGAGCTGACACTTCAAGGATTTGTGAGTTCTTGAGGATGAACCCTCCAAGTTTCATGGTTTCGAGCACTACTGAGGATCCGGAGAACTTCATTAAGGAGTTGAAGAAGGTATTTGAGGTCATGCATATTGCTGATACTGAGCGAGTTGAACTAGCTACATATTAATTAAAGAATGTTTCTAGGACTTGGTTTGACCAATGAAAGGAGGGTAGAGCTGAGAATGCACCACCTACGTGTTGGGCTTGTTTTGAGGAGGCTTTCTTAGGCGTTTATTTCCCTGAGAACTGAAAGTGGCTTAGGTACAAGAGTTCCTCACACTTAAGAAAGATTCTTTGAGTGTTCATGAGTATGGGTTGAAATTCACCCAACTGGGTTGTCCCGTCTATCAAGCAAAGAGGGTCGGGCAGCAATGCTTATTGGTGACATGGACATTTCGAGGTTGATGATTTATCTGCAGCAAGTAGAGGAAAAGAAGATTAGGGATAGAGAGGAATTCAAGAACAAGAGGACCAAGAAAGGGAATGAGTTCGGGCAGCTGAAGAGTAATTCCAACTGGTCATCCTTCCAACAGAAACAAAAGGGACCTGCTCCATCATCTGCTAGTGCACCTGCACCTAGGAACAAAGGTGAGTACAATGGTCAGAATTCCAGAGCTAAGCCTGCCTATTCTCAAGGTAGTGAGGCACATGGGGGTAGTAAGCCTCCTGCCTGTGCCAAGTATAGCAGGAACCACTCATGTATTTGTCGTGAGGGCTCCACTGGTTGTTTCAAGTGTGGTCAGACTGGGCATTTCATGCGAGAGTGTCCAAAGAACAAGCAGGGAAATGGTAATGGAGGGAATAGAGCCCAGTCTTCTTCAGTTGCTCCACCAGACAGAATTGCACCTAGAGGGGCTACTATCGGTACTGGCGGAGGAACAAACCTCTTGTATGCTATCAACAATCGCCAAGAACAAGAGGATTCACCAGATGTTGTCACTGGTATGATTCAAGTCTTTGACTTTACTGTTTATGCCTTGCTAGATCCAGGAGCGAGTCTATATTTTGTAACTCCATATGTTGCTATGAACTTAGATGTTATTCCTGAGCAACTTAGTGAACCATTCAGTGTCTCTATGACTGTTGGTGAGTCTACTCTAGCAAAGAGAGTCTATCGTGATTGTCCCATTTTCGTCAGTCACAAGAGTACCGTGGCTGATTTAATTGAGTTAGACATGGTAGATTTTGATGTCATTCTTGGTATGGATTGGCTTTATGCCTGTTATGCCTCAGTTGATTGTAGAACTCGAGTACTCAAGTTTCAGTTTCCAAATGAGCCAGTCTTAGAGTTGAAAAGTAGTTCAGCAGTGCCTAAGGGTTGTTTCATTTCATACCTTAAGGTAAGGAAGTAATTTTCTAAGGGGTGTGTCTATCACTTAGTCCGAGTTAATGACTCAAGTGTTGAGGTACCTCATATTCAATCAGTTCCAGTAGTAAAATAGTTTCCAGAAGTCTTTCCAGATGATCTTCCCAGAGTCCCTCCTGAGAGAGAGATAGACTTCGGTATAGATCTTCTTCTAGATTCTCGTCCGATATCTATTCCTCCATATAGAATGAAACCAGTAGAGTTGAAAGAGTTAAAAGAACAGTTAAAAAATCTATTAGATAAGAGATTTATTCGACCAAGTGTCTTACATTGGGGTGCTCCGGTCTAATTTGTGAGAAAGAAAGATGGTATCTTAGGATTGATGATCTTTTCGAATCAGCTTCAAGGATTGATGATCTTTTCGATCAGCTTCAAGGTGCTTCTTGTTTCTCAAAAAATGACCTCAGATCAGGTTACCATCAGTTGAGAGTAAGGGAATGTGATTATCCAAAGATAGCTTTCAGGACCCTTTATGGTCGTTATGAGTTTATGGTCATGTCGTTCGGTTTAACCAATGCACCTACAACGTTCATGGACCTTATGAATAGAGTATTCAAACCTTATTTAGATATGTTTGTTATCATCTTCATTGATGACATACTAATCTATTCACGGAATGAAGAAGATCATGCTAGTCATCTCAGAATAGTTCTTTGGACTTTAAAAGATAAGGAGTAATATGCTAAATTCTCTAAGTGTGAATTTTGGCTTGAGTATGTGGCATTCTTAGGCCATATTGTGTCTGGAGAGGGAATTAAAGTTGATACTCAGAAAATTAAGGCAGTGCAGAATTGGCCTAGACCCACATCTCCAACTGATATTAGGAGTTTCTTGGGTTTGGATGGCTATTATAGAAGGTTTGTAGAGGGGTTCTCATCTATTTCATCCCCTTTGACCAAGTTAACTCAGAAGACAGTGAAATTTCAATGGTCTAAAGCTTGCGAGAAGCATTCAGGAATTGAAAAAGAGGTTGACTACTGCCCTCGTTTTAACCTTACCATAAGGTACTCAAGGTTTTGTGGTGTAATGTGATGCATCTAGAGTTGGTTTGGGTTGTGTCCTAATACAAAATGGCAAAGTTATAACTTATGCCTCCAGACAGTTGAAAGTTCATGAGAAGAACTACCCAAACTATGACTTAGAGTTAGCTGTTGTAGTATTCGCTTTGAAGATATGGTGTCATTACTTGTATGGTGTGCATGTTGATGTATTCACTGATCACAAGAGTCTTCAATATGTGTTCACTCAGAAAGAGCTTAATCTCAGACAAAGGATGTGGTTAGAATTACTCAAGGATTATGACATGAGTATTCTTTACCACCTAGGTAAGGTTAATGTTGTTGTTGATGCCTTGAGCATGTTTTCTATGGGTAGTGCTTCCCATGTTGATGAAGAAAAGAGAGACTAAGCGAAAGATGTGCATAGACTTGCACGCTTAGGAGTCCGACTAATGGAATCCACCGAAGGAGGAGTAGTGGTGTTGAATAGGGCTGAATCTTCATTAGTGTCAGAAGTGAAAGAAAAGCAAGACCAAGATCCCATTCTTCTTGAATTGAAGGAAAATGTTCATAAGCAAAAAGTATTAGCTTTTGAACAAGGGGGAGATGGTGTATTGAGATATCAAGGTAGATTGTGTGTATCTATGGTGGATGGACTGCAAAAGAGGATCATGGAAGAAGCTCATAGCTCCAGATATTACATTCATCCGGGTTCCACAAAGATGTATCGTGACTTGAGAGAGGTTTATTGGTGGAATAACATGAATAAGGGCATTGCAGAATTTGTCGCTAAGTGTCCAAATTGCCAACAAGTGAAAGTAGAGCACCAAAGGACCGATGGTTTGGCTCAGAATATAGAATTTCTGGAATGGAAGTGGGAGATGCTCAATAAGGATTTCATCATAGGTTTAGCAAGGTCTCGCAGACAACATGATTCTATTTGTGTGATTATCGACAAAATGACAAAATCAACTCACTTTTTGCCGGTAAAGACTACCCATTCAGCAGAGGATTATGCTAGGTTATATATTCAGGAGGTGGTAAGACTTCATGTAGTCCCTGTTTCGATTATATCAGATAGGGGTGCATAATTTACTGCTCAATTTTGGAAGTCATTCCAAAAAGGCTTGGGTTCAAAAGTGAACTTAAGTACTGCCTTTCATCCTCAGACTGATGGGAAAGCAGAGCGTACTATTCAGACTTTAGAAGATATGTTGAGGGCTTGTGTGATTAATTTCAAAGAGAATTGGGATGATTATCTACCTCTCATTGAGTTTTCTTACAACAACAGTTAACACTCTAGTATCCAAATGACTCCTTATGAAACTCTCTATGGGAGAAGATGCAGATCTCTTATTGGGTAGTTTGAAGTTGGTGAAGCAAGGTTGGTAGAACCGGATTTAGTTCACCAATCTATGGAGAAGGTGAAAGCGATTCAAGAGAGGTTGAAAATGGCATAGAGTCGTCAGAAATCATACACTGATGTTAGGAGAAGGGAGTTAGAGTTTGAAGTAGATGATTGGGTATATCTCAAAGTTTCACCCATGAAGAGGGTTATGAGGTTTGGTAAGAAGGGGAAGCTTAGTCCCCGATGTATTGAACCTTATAAAATAGCCAAGAGGATTGGCAAAGTAGCTTATGAATTGGAGCTACCACAAGAGTTAGCAGCGGTTCATCCGGTATTTCACGTCTCCATGTTGAAGAAGTGCATGGGAGATTCTTCATTGATCATACCAACTGAAAATATTGGGATCAAGGATAGCTTATCTTATGAGGAGCCTCTTGTTCATATTCTAGATTTCCAAGTTCACAAGTTGACAACAAAGGAGGTAGCATCAGTCAACGTTCTTTGGAGGAACCAATTTGTTGAGGAATCTACTTGGGAAGCTGAGGAGGACACGAAGAAGAGATATCCACATCTCTTTGAATCCAAAGAAAGTGCAGATCAAGGTACTAATTTTCTTCTTAGTACTCTTTAAATTATGAGTGAGCATGTTGTTTGTTTGCATTTTACTTGTTGGGTGTTTGAATTTGATGTTACACCCTAAGCCTAGTAAGATTAATCTCATTCGAGGATGAATTTTCCCAAGGGGGAGATATTGTAACATCTCGCAACTAGAAAGAGCTAGAAGGAAGTTTAAAATCTGGAAATAGTTATTTTGGGAAGAATTTAAAAATCTGGAAATTTGGTAAAGGTGTTAAAGTGAGTTTTTGGTCAACTTCAAAATGCCATAATTCCTAGATCAGGATGAGTTAGGTGTTATTCCAGATATGGTTGGAAATCCCTCGGAATGATCTTTCCAACGACGCTAAGTTTGTGCGAATCCGAGTTTGTATAAGTAAGTTATTCCCTTCGGAAGTTGGGTTGTTCGAATAAGGAAAGTCCAATCCGGATTTTAGAAGGGTAGTTTGGTCTTTTCCTTACCCAACTTAATTAATTTGATTTTAGGAGTTTAATTGGGTAAATTCAGATTTTAGTCAATTTTAGAAAAGTGAATTTCACGCTAGGGCTTGAAGAAAAGAAAAAGGAGAAAGGGAAGCAAGAACGTTCAAGATTCATTCAAGATTCGTCGAGATTAGCTTGGGGATTTCGTCTGGGTTGATCCCTACAAAGTATGTGAGATGACATAGCGTTGGGTTAGTTCACCCACGCGCCAATCATGATTCAATTTCAGCGAAGTTATTTAGATTTGAAGTAAATCCTTGAGCTCTTGATTAATTTTTGTTTGAATTCTTATGGGCTTTGTGGTTGGAGTTTCATGAGGTTGATTCATGTTTGTAGTAGTGTTTTTGAGTAGAATATGATATACTTTGAACAAATAATCGATTCTAAGTGTTTGGGAACAGAACCCATGGAGATTAGAGGGTTTAGAGTTGAAAAACGAAGAATAAATTTCGTCGAACAAAATTGGGAGGTGGTGGCGCGTCACGGAGCTGGTTCCCTGATTTGGGAATTTCTGTTTCGCGTCGCAGAGCCGTCATGGAGTCTTCTGCCTCAAAATTCATTTTCAAAACTAAATTTTAAAAGCTTCTCCACGTCGCGGACCCACCCTCAAATATTGATTTTCGGTCTTTTCTCATGTTTAGCTATCTAAAATCATTCCTAAACATCATGAGATCTTTCCAATCACAATCCTAGAATCTATAATTCAATTCAAGGATCAGTTAAGAGTCAAGTCAAGAGCAGTTACGATCAAAGTCAAGGGAAGTCAAGAGTCAAGTTAAGAGAAGTTCATAAAGTTTTCCAAAAGTCTTTTGCAAACGTTTTAATCTTGTTTTAAGACTTAAGTTTTGAGTTCAGTAAAGAGTAAAGTTGAAGTTCATTTCTTCAAAAGTATATGGGGACTAAGTATTCCCATTGAGATTTAAAATGTTTTCATATTTAAATAAGAACGGAAACTGAGATTTCCAAAGAGCCTTCAGGCTAGTTTTCAGAAAAGAGTAATCACTTTCTAAATGAAGCAAGAGAGGAAACTTTGATTTCCAAGATAGCCTTTGAGCTGAGTTTTTGAGCACTAATCTCAAATCACAGAATAAGTATGATTTTAAACATAAGAACTATTGAGCATCGATATGGGGGAGAGTTTAGACAACTCACAACCCCCATAAACCATGTAGCCATCATGGGTAGAAAAGGGTCATACTTTTTAGATGATTTCTTTAGTGCTTTTTAGCATAGACTAGTGGATCCACTTAGTAGTTCAGGTCCTATGCCCTTGTCAAGGTATAGGTTGCTCTGGCAGCGTGAGAAAATAGTTGTATCATCACAATAGCTCTTACGTGGTGGTAGTCGGTTAGAGAAACTCCCACAAAAGTTATTGTATTCTTATATACATAGTTATTTGTATTTTTACATATATTTCAGAGTTATGTTGTATCCTTGCATACACACAGTGTTGACAACATGTTTTTAAACAATTTTTTCTTTATATTGCACTTGTTTTAAATTGCTTTATATTGAAATGAGTTCAGTCATGTTGAGTTGAGTTGAGCCAGGTAAGTTCTTCAGTTTCGTTAGATTCTTCTCAAGCCTATGTTTTTTTAGCATTCCAACTCGTATACTCGTACATTCAATGTACTGATGCCAGTTGGCCTGCATCATCTTATGATGGAGATAGAGGTAATTAGGATCGGTATTCGATGCAACATTGATCCAGTTGAGCACTTCAGAGTCAGTGGTGAGCCTCTTTGCATTTCAGAGGACTCCTTTATTTCTTTTAGTTTTTTTTCAGTATTTCATTTGTTAGGATGATCGGGGGTCCTATCCCGACATCCATCTCAGTTGTTTTAGAGGCTTCATAGACAGTCAGATGTTAGTTCTTTAGTCTTTTCATTGTCATTATTCCATGTTGAGACTTGAGTTTGCCATAATGGCCAGCTGAATGTTCTTTTATAACATTCTAGTTTATTATATAAACTTATTTTATTGAGTTTAAGTATTCCGCTGAGTAAGTAAGCCAGGCCAGGGGTTCGCTTGGTCCCACAATGGTCTTCGAGTGCCAGTCCCGCCCAGGATATAGGCTCGGGGCATGAAAAAATTCAAGCATACATTGCCTCAACATGTCTTCCAACACTTGAATAGTCCTCTCTGGCTGCCCGTCTGTCTGTGGATGACAGTCCGTACTAAAAGTGAGTTGTGTGCCCAATTCAACATGCAATTTCCTCCAAAACTTGGATGTGAATTGAGTACCACGGTCTGAGATGATAGAGAGGGACACTCCTTACAACCTCACTATCTCTTTCACATAAATTTTATCCAATTGTTCTGCATTATAATCTATTCTTACCGAAATAAAATGGGCTGACTTAGTCAATCTATCAACCACTACCCAAATGGAATCAAACTTCCCCAAAGTCTGGGGAAGACCAACCACAAAATCCATGGCTATTATTTCCCACTTCCATTCCGGAATTGGCATTCTTTGAAGTAAACCTGCAAGCCTTTGATGTTCATACTTCACTTGTTGACAATTTTGACACTTCACCACAAACTCCGCTATGTCTTTCTTTATGCCCAACCACCAATAAATTCGCTTCAGATCTCTATACATCTTAGTCACATCCAGATAAATAAAATATCGCGAACCATGAGACTCTGCAAACAATTTCTTAACCAAGTCATCTACTCTAGGAACTCATATTCTCCTTTTAAAATTGATTTCTCCATCCGCATCAAGAGTGGTCTCTTGTGCCTTACCAATCACAGTCTTCTTTCTAAGCTCCTCCAAATTCTTATCTTCAAATTGTTTGGCCTTGATCTCCTCAATAAATATGGCCCTCACTTCAATGCTAGCTAACACCCCACCTCTTTCTGAGATGCCCAACATCATGAACTTAGACTCCAAGATTTGAATTTATTTAGCCGAAGGTTGCTTGGATACATTCAAGAAAGCTAAACTACCCATACTCACCGTTTTTCGACTCAAAGCGTCTGCCACCGCATTAGCCTTACCTGGATGGTATTGAATGGGCACATCATAATCTTTAAGTAACTCCATCCACCTTCGCTGCCTCAAATTCAGATCCTTTTAAGTGAACACAGGTTGCAAGCTACAATGACCAGTAAACACTTCACACTTAACACCATAGAGGTAATGCCACCATATCTTAAGAGCAAACACTACCACTGCCAACTCTAAATCATGAGTTGGATAATTCCTCTCATGTACCTTCAATTGATGCAAGGCATAAGCTATAACATTCTTATCCTGCATCAACACAACCTCCAACCCCGAATGAGAAGCATCACAATAAACAATAAAATCTTTACCTTCAACCGATAATTCTAGAATAGGTGCGGTGGTCAAAAGGGTCTTGAGCTTTTGAAAGCTCCCCTCACATTTTTTAGTCCATTCAAATGGTATCTCCTTTTTGGTCAAATTAGTCAAGTGAGTGGCAATAGAAGCAAAGTTCTTCACAAATCGACAGTAATAGGTAGCGAGTCCTACAAAACTCCTAACTTCCGTCACAGAACTAGGCCGAACCCAATTCTTAACTGCCTCGGTCTTTTGAGGATCTACCATTACCCCTTCTTTTGAAACTACATGCCCCAAAAATGTAACCGATTTCAACCAAAATTCACACTTAGAAAATTTAGCGTATAGCTTTTGCTTTCCAAGAACACCCAAAATGCTACGAAGATGGTTGGCATGCTCTTCCTCACTTTTCGAATAAGCTAAAATATCATCAATAAAGACTATAACAAATGAATCAAGAAATGGTTTGAACACCCCATTCATCAAACCAATAAAGGTTGCGGGCGCATTAGTCAAACCAAAAGACATAACTAAAAATTCATAGTGCCCATAACGAGTCCTAAATACAATCTTGGGCACATCCTCAAGCCTAATTTTTAATTGATGGTAGCCAGACCTTAGATCAATCTTCGAGAAAACGGATGCTCCTTGCAATTGGTCAAAAAGATCATTTATTCGAGGCAAGGGATACTTATTTTGAATAGTGACCCTATTCAATTACCAATAATCTATACACATTCTCATAGTACCATCTTTTTTCTTAACAAACAAAATTGGAGCACCCAATGGGGAAGCACTAGGATGAATAAATCCTTTATCAAGAAGCTCTTGGATTTGAGCCTTAAGCTCTCTTAATTTTGCCGGAACCATGCAATATGGAGGGATAAAAATTGGACGTGTACCAGACTCTAAATCAATGCAAAAATCTCTATCTTTATCCGGAGGCATATTAAGCAAATCATTAGGAAACACTTCTACAAATTCTGACACCACAAGAATAGACCCAATGGATGGAACCTCAATCTCAATATCCCTAATATGAGCCAAATAAGCTTAGGCTTGTACACCCATTCCCACTCTAATTTTTCTCTTCCCGGAATTTCTAGAGTTACAGACTTAGTATTACAATTAAACACAACATAATAGAGGGACAACCAAGTCATGCCTAAGATTATGTCAAAGTCAGTCATATCCAAAATCACTAAATCAGCCCAAGTCTCAAAACCCATAAACAAAATAGGACAAGCATGATAGACATCGATAACTATGACTGACTCTCCAACTGGGGTAGAAACATGGATAGGGGCATCAAGTATATCACAAATCATATCAAACTCTGAGGCAAATCACACATATACATATGAATAAGTAGAACCTGAATCAAATAACACATTAGTCATCCGATCACAGACAAGAATAGTACCTGTGATCATCGCTTCAGACGCCTCTACCTCATTCTTGCTCAGAAAGGCATAACACTGAGCCCTATCATCTTGATGAACCACTTCCCTGCATGGTTGCACATTACCTCTGTCTGCATTACCATTTTCTCTACCTCTATGACCTCGTTGATTACATCATCACCCACGTTGTGGACGCCCTCTACCATTATTACCATTCCCTGTGGGTACCACTGCTCTAGACTGCTGCTATGCGTAATCCAACACACGTGGGTGGGGATAATCTCTCCTCATATGCCCAGGTTCCCCACAGTTGTAACAAGTACGATCAAAAGATGGTCTGCCGCCCGTCGAAGGCGTGACTCCCTGGCTATCCTAAAAATTATGTGATAAAGCTTCCAAGTAACTACTTGTAGAGGAGGGCATAGCAGACTGAATTCGCTTGGCTGCAAGCGTTGGCCTTTCGGACCCCTTGGAATAAGAACCTTGAAAGTTACCAGAGTTCTTATTCCTTTTTTCCCATGCCTTAGCTTGATCATCTCGCCTCACCCTCTCCACTTTCTTAACATAGTCTGTCACCTCATTAAAGCTTCTCCCTACATAAGTCATATGAACATATAATACTTGCAACTCAAAATTTAATCCCCTAATAAATAACCGGATTCTCTCTTCCTCAATCGTCACCAATTGAGTAGCATATCTAGACAAAGCATGGAACTTGGCCTCATAAGCATCCATAGTCATACCACCTTACTCCAAAGCCATGAACTCATCCTTCTTGCGATCCCTCAAAGTCCTAGGCACATACTTCTCTAGAAACAGAGCATAAAATTGGGTCCAAGTAAGTGGAGGTAAAGTAGAAGATCTGCATTCCATATAAGCTCTCCACCACTGCTTAGCCTCACCTTGAAGTTGGAAGGACACAAACTCAACTCCATGCTGATGAACAATACTCAATTTATGAATCCCCTCATAGCAATCCAGAATAAACTCATAAGCATCCTCATTCTCAGAACCAAGAAACACAGGATGTTTTAGTTTCAGAAACTTAGTCAACATTTCATGCTCATGACTAGTCATAACAGAACCTAACAAAGAATGGAAGAAAGAATCATCACCTCTAATCCCACCCACCTTGGGCGCAGTACTAGCAACAAAATGATTAGTAGGAGCTTGAGTTGCTTGAGCAGAAGGAAGCACTCCAGGACTAACCAATCCCTTTAAGAACGACATGATCTGTTGGGCTAACACTGGATCCAAAGGAGGAACACCTATAGTCTCAACCTGCACCTCTTCCTCTTGTCCCACATCCTCAACATCTTCTATATCAACGTTCTCCTCTTCAATCTCTTCATGATGTACATGAGGGTTCTCATTCACAGGAGCATTCTCAACCAGAGCTCCATTTCCAACATGCGCTACTCTTCAACGACCTTTACCCCTAGCTCTTTCTCTACCCCTACCTCAACCGCAACCTCTCACTACAGATTCCTCAACTGGAGCATTAATAAGAGCTACGGGCCTAACGTCATTGGATCTAGTATTAACCATCTGCGGACAGGAGATTAAAGGAGGTTAGATACCAATGTGAATCGATAGATTCCAATTGGAATCAAGTTATAGCACGAAAGAAGACAAGAAAAAAATATAGATTTCCTAAAGTCCTATAGCCTCTCGAAGGAAAGTAAAGGCGTCCCCGTACCATTCCGTGAGACTCTACTAGACTCATTTTGGTACATCAGATCAACAAACTTAGGCTCTGATACCAACTTTGTCACGACACAGACCATCGTGATTGGCACCCACAATACCACTTCAGTAGGAGAACCACTAATACAACCCAAACCAAGCAACTAACCAAAACTAAGGCATTTAAGTATATGAAAGCAGAAATAATAGCTAACATGAAGTTCTCATACACTTCAACAAAAGATCTAACAACTAACAATGTGGAAGAATTAACTTAGAACTTGAAAGTCAATGCACCAAAACATCTAACAATGAACCAAGTCTAAACAAGAAGGGATACTAATGAGTCCACAATTTGGACTCATTTAGGGCTATATTTTGATAGAATTAGTGTCCTCAAATGCATATTTTGTCTCAATAACTGATGTAAACCCTTAAGTTTTGGATATTTGGATTGAGAGACAAAGCATGAACGCTATCAAGCAAAAAGGAACAAAGCGGTTGACAGAACGTAGAAAGGACGCCCTGAGGATCACCTAATCCATTAGGCGTGTCGCCGAAAGGCCCTAATCCCATCGAATGTTCCAGTGTGATGAGCCATGAAGGAGAATGTCAAGTCTGCAATAAAAAAGAGCAGTCAGCGCATCGTCGAGCAGTTCCGTGAAGCAGCACTCTATCGCCAAATGTCTCAAAATGCAACAATGCTAAATGCAAAAGCAGAAAAGCAATGAATCAGATCAAAGGGTGGATCGCCGAGTGCGTCGGTGATCCCGACTAACTGAGCAGAGTGATCCTCTGCAACCCAAATTTTCAAACACTACAAATACTTGCCTAATTTTTAGCTTAGTATCAGACTTTAGAGAGAAATTTTATTTTAGAGACTTAGAATATTTCAGTTTTAGTTCTTAGAGTTTTTGGAGACATTGTGCTTGAACTTACAGATTTGAAGATTTTCAATTCCAAGAAATTGGAAGTGGGTTTCGAAGAATCTTCATCCTTGACGTTTTTAAATACTTTATTCATCGTACCCACTTGATGGAAACACTTATTGGTATCGATTTCTATCTCTTTTTCATGTCTAGCTAAAACCCCAATTCTTGGGGTGTGATTTTGTGAGTATGGGTTAAATTTACAGTTAGGTGTTGCTTATTGTTGGTATATTCACCGTTTAAATGTGATTTCGTTTAGTAGTTGTATTTGAACTTAATGAGATTGTAGTTGCAAATACGATTTCATCTTAGTGTTTTTGGCTTGCTCGAGTGAGAGGTTTTAAACTAAGACTACTAAATCGATAGCCGGTGGTTATTGGGTCATCGTGGGTTCAGCTCGAGAGAGTGAATCCTAGGCCCTCTCCCACACTTTCAGCTCGAGAGAGTGAATGGGCTAAGGCGTAGGCTGTGCTTAAATGCAGCAACTCGGTGTTCGAGAGAAACTGAGTTGATTCGGGGTAAGTTGCTCGGGAGAGAATTTACCCCCACTAAAGTCTAGCCTAGTTACAAATATTCAGTGATGTACTACCAATAACATCTACCCGATAATGTCTTGTATCCCATATTCGTATCACATCCCAAGAATCTTGTCTCCCTATCTCGTTTCCTTATATTTTTGTCATTTTTGTTGATTAGTTAATACAAACCCCCCATTGATAATTGACGTTTGCATCACCCCTTAGATTTAGTATATTTGTACTCGATAATGTTTATAGCTATGACTGCTTAGAACTTAATTTTATTTTTCTACTAATTCTTGAAACCACTCCCTGTGGGAACGATTCCAACCTTTGGTTGGGTTATATCACTACACGCGATTGTTGGCACTTGAACCGAAGTAGTGTCCTGATACGTGAAGTCAGATACAACCCCAAACTAATGAACTAATCACTAACTAGAACATAAGTCTAAGTCCAAAAATGGTGGACATAGACAAAAGAGAATTCCATGGCATCCCGGAAGAATTGGCTCACCCTTGAATTCGAACGATCACTGATCTGCTAAGCGAGGTCTGTCAGTAGCCGCTTGAAGATTCCCTGTACTCAACAAAAATAAGAGCAAGTGCACTATCAGTACACAACCACAGTGTAATGGTAGGATCACGCGGCTATCCCACTAAGTGCAACATAAGCAAGTCAAGACAACATTATAATCATATGCATATTTGTCAACATATACAATATTATCAACAATTACGAGCAACGAATAACTTCACATTTTATATCACATTATTGGTCCTCTCATGGAACCCAAACCATAGTATTTAGCATACCGAAACATGGTATTCGATCCCATAATTATGCCAGAACATGGAAACTGATCCTATAGTTATGCCGGAACGTGGCAACCGATCCAAGTTAGTTATGCCGGAACGTGGCAACCGAACTGTTCAACATACCATAATCACAAACACAGGTATATCTTCAAGATCATACATTAAAGTCATGATTTCATGGCAATCGTCATTCATCTATCTCATTTACAACAAGTGTGATCAACATTGCAACATTCATACATATACAAGTATCATAATGAAGCAAGAACAAGCATACATCACACAGTCATAGAATCACAACCATCACCTACCTCAAAACAAGCTTGAAACCCTAAGAAACTTGATCCTTCCCTTTCTGAATTCGTTCCGCTTGTTCTTGGTCTACAAACAATCAATATAATACGGGAATCAATATACAATCACTAATTACCCAAATTACTAACAATTCTATGAACTCTAGATCAAACCCATGATCCTAATTATCCAATTTAGAGTTGTCTCCACCATAGAATCTATACAAAACCCTCCCCCATCAATATTCACCCATTCTAATACGTTCTACGGATCGAAAAATAGATTCGGGGAGTGAAAAGCTTACATTTAGCCTCAAGAATGGTGAAAAATGAGTAGGAGTCGCCTGGGGTTCGGTCCTTAGCTCTAAAAATTCAAAAAATGCATAATGAGGTCGTTTAGGGGTTTATTTACAACTTTAAGTCGCATCGAACCCGCCACAGCGGCCCTTACCCCGTTGTAGCGGCCCCGCCAGAGCGGCTTGCATGAAACAATGAGTTATTTAAAGAATTTCAAAATGCTCATTTCACAACACACCTTTAACCAACGATGCTCAGAAAATATCCTTTACGCTAAGATCGATTTCGGGAGTTTTACCCGCTCGAATTCAATTCCATAAAGTCGTACGAATTTCTTAACGAGTTATCTATCCCCTCATGAAATCAAAAACACAAATACTTCACCCGATTGTTACCAGATTTCCCTACACCTCAAAGACTTTGATTTCGTCCAAATCTGGACAAGGTTACGAAAATCCAAATACTACAAAAAAAAAATCCAACCCCAAATTTTCCCCCGTTGGCATTTCTATAATGATGGGAACATGTCGTTACAATATTGAAATGAGTTAAGTTGAGTTGAGCCTATGTATGTTCTTGCAGTTCCTTTCAAGTTTATGTCTTATTATAGAATTCCCCTCGCATGCTCGTACATTCAATGTATTGATGCTAGTTAGCCTGCATCTTTTTATGATGCAGATTTAGGTAACCAAGATCAGCATCCAGTGCATCATTGATCCAATTGAGCTTCAGAGTTGTTGGTGAGCCTTCTTACTTCCGAAGGACCCCCTTTTATTTGTGTTTATCAGTTTAGGTCATTAGGTTGTCATGGGTATTGTCCAGACGTCCATCTCAGTTGTTAGAGGCTTCATAGATAGTTAGTTAATGTTAGCTCATGAGTCTTTCCATTTCCTTTTCAGTTATGTTGAGACTTGAGTTGCCATTTTCGCCAGTTGAATGTTAATCTTTAAAACATTCTAAGTTATTTATTGAGATAGTTTAGTTATGATTTTATTTAAATACTTTCTTTTATCATGAGTAAGTCTTCCGCTAAGAGTTAAGCCAGACCAAGGGTTTGCTTGGGGCCAACAATGGTTCTCGAGTGCAAGTCCTGCCCAGGGTGTAGGCTCAGGGAGTGACATGGAAACTCAGTACTCAAAACACAAGAACTCAAGGACTAAAGAATTTGGAACTCAACGATACTACTCATCTCAAGAATATTCCATTCATATGGTTCATGTTGAAATATAAACATAACTGAATCAACTCAAGAATCTTAATGCATGACATATAGAAATTTAATAATTAGGAATATAATTTTAAAATAATCAAGAACTCAAAATCAACTCATATCAAGAATACTCAAATCCAGGGCTAGAATTCTAGATTACTCTTTTACTGATTTGAAAGTAGATGTAGTGCGTGAGGACAAACTAGTCCAATACTATGATAGCCTTTCATACCTGGAAGAACAAGGTTATTGAAGAATCTTGAAGAAAAACTTGCTTAGAAGTCTTGGAACCCTAGCTTGAAGGAGAACAATCAAGAAAACCTTTCTTAATATTCTTGAATTGGTTTCTTGAAATATCTATGTACAAGAATTATAATTTTCATTAGTGATCCGTAATTGTACGGAGGAATTTGAGTTAGAAAGAATGAAATTCTTAGAGAAGGACTTACCTTGAAGAAGAATCTTGAAGGAAAGTCTTCTACTTTGATTTTTCCTTAGGATTTTGCCTTAGGGTTTGAGAGAGAAGGGAATGAGGGATTAAGAGATGAAGATCTTATTGTTTTGGCCATTTAATTAGTCAAGAAATTCATTTAGGGTTTTCTTAGAGGTAAAAAGACAAAAATGACCCTTTTAATGTTTTTTCGTCGACTAATCGATCACTGCACTGTATCAGGTTACTATAATGGTCATAATTTTTTTACTTAAAACTCGGATTGTTGTGAAATTGGTGGCATTGGAAAGAAGATTTAAATACCTTTAATTTGATAGGTTGTGGGCCACTTAAATCTTTATATTCTAAGAGATATGGTCATTTGAAGTTGACTCAAGTAGAATCTTACATCAAAACGTAATCGATAAGGAAAATTTCAACTCAACTTTGTGCTAGTAGATTCTAGTGACCTTTATTGATATCCAACATCATTCTCACAATAAAGAATTTACATTTACACAAATGGGTAAATTTAAGAATCACTCGATACGACCTTTCTTGTAAGTAAAGAATAGTTTGGGTCTTAACTTAGAATTTTTTAGGGTGTTACACTTATATTATTATTAGTTTATTTTTGCAGTTCTTTCGTGTTGTTAGATTTTAGGTTGACTTGTCTTAATGCGATTAGACGGGTCTCATCACGTTTATTTTTGGGTCGTGACAAAAACTTACTTTTTGAAAATTGGTAATCTGTAACACCCTAGAAAATTTTCAAACTAATACTCGAACTATCCTTCATAGTGAGTGAGTTTTTTACCAAGGAATTTAAAAAATTTCTAAGTGTTAGGGTCATTAAATGTAGCACCTTGAGTTCCAAGAAGAACTAGAGAGAATTCATTGAAGTCATTCCTAAGCTCTTCTATGTTTTGGGTCAACTTCAAACGATCATAACTCTCCGTACAAGACGAGTTAGGTGGGATACAAGGTATCCAATGAAAGGTCTTTGAATAATATTTTCAACGCCACCGAGTTTGCTCAGGTTTGAGTTTGGATGAGTGAGATATGCCTTTTTGAAGTCAGGCTATCCAGTTAAGGAAAGCTATCCGAAAATAGTAAGGGGTATTTTAGTCTTTTTTTTACCCAATCAGATTTAATTCATTTTTAGTAAGGTTTTAGGGGTTTAATCCTATTAGTTTCAGTTTTATAATCATAATATATGCCTAGGGTTTTAGTTGAGAGTTCAAAAAGAGAAAGAAGAGAAAAGAGGAAAGGATCAAGGCGTTCGTCGAAGTTCTTGAGTTCTTTTGCGGATTTTCGCCATGGGTTTAATCCCTAAGAGGTATGTAAGCTTCCATAGTGTTGGGTTTTTTCACCCACACGCCAATCATGTTATTTTTAGAGCAAGTTCATTCTTAAAGTTGAAAGATTAGAGTTCTTGATGAGTTCTTGATAGATGTTCTTGAAGTCCATTCTAAATCATGTATTGTTAGGGTTTTAATGATTTCTAATGATTAAAGTGAGTGTTTTGAGGACTTTATTGAGTACATTAGAGTGTACTTATGTTAAGTAATCGAATCCAAGTGATTGGGGAAGAAATCGTTCGATTCTAGGCAATTTAGGGTGAGAAAACAAGTAAAGAATTTCGTCGAGTCTTCTGGGTTGGGGCCTGGCACGTCACACCATCCAGAGCTCCCCAAAGAAATTCTCTGAAGTTTAGGGGCTGGTTCCCCGCGCCACCTATATCCCCAGGGTCACCTGCCCCATCCAGTTTGCAATCGGTTGCTCCATTTGAGTTCTTTAGAAAGGTACCTTCACTCCTTTTCGATTCTAACTACTCTAAGCTGCTTCTAAACACCTAAAATCATTCCTAACATTATCGTAACCTTGAATTCATAATTCAAATTCAAGGTAGAGTTGAGAGTTAAGTTTTGAGAATTATTTCGAACATTCTAAGAAAGTCCCTTTGAGTCCTTTTGTGGAGTCTTCTACAACTTCTAGTAACTTGTTCCAAGACTCAAGTAAGTGAGCATGAGAGTGAGGAGAATGTATTCATGAGTATACACTATTACTGATATCCTTCATATCATGAACCATAACTCTTGAATTCATAATTAACATTCAAGAGAGAGTTAAGAGAAGAGTTCAAGGAATCCTTTGAGTTCAATTGTGAATCCTTTGAGAATCATCATCGATTTTAGTTAAGTTTTGAGTAAGTAAGTATGAGAATGAGAAGAGTCATATACATTAGTTCCTTATTGATATTTTGGCCCTTGAGTCGAGTCGTTCATGTCCATAACTTCCACATGAACTCCATCAGTTGAGTACCTTTGAGAGGAGTGGTATCTTCAAGTTCTAAGTCCTGCGTATTGAGTTCCTAATCCCTTTTGAGATTATATTTCTAATCATGGGACTATTACATGTTACCCATGAAGTCCTTGAGTTGAATTGTTCATGCCTATAATTCCACATGAACCCTATAACTCGAACAATTTAGAGATGAGTAGTATCATGAAGTCCATGAGTTGAGTTGTTCATGCCCATAATTCCGCATGAACCCTATGAGTTGAGCATTCTTGAAGTAAGTTGTATCATTGAAGTTTTTGAGTTTTGAGTTGTTGAGTTTCGAGTATTGAGTTCTATGTATGGTTATTAAAAACCTTGAATTGAGTCGTTCAAGTCCATAATTCGGCATGAACCTTATTTTAAGAAGTCTTTTTACAAATGTTTAAATTTGTTTTAAGACTTAAGCTTTGAGTTGAGTAAAGCGTAAGAGTAAAGTTCATTTTCTTTAAAATGATATATGGGAACTAAGTATTCCCAAGAGTAAATGTTTTCACATTTAAGATGAGAGGAAACTGATATTTCTAAAAGAGTTTTGAGTAGTTTGAGTACCATCTATTTTAAGAGAAATATTTTTGAGTAATTATCTCAAATCAAAGAAAAAGTTGTGTTTTTAAGCATATGAGCTGAGTATTTTGGGAGCAGTATTGAGCACCGATATGGGGACGAGTTTGAGTGCAAATAACACACATCTCCATAAACCATGTAGCCATCATGGGTAGAAAGAATCATACTTTTTAGATGATTCCTTAGTGATTTTTAGCATAGACTAGTGGTTCCACTTAGTTAAGGCGTTCTATATGACGGCAAAGTATAGGAAAGTTGTGGCAGCGTGGGAAAGATGATGTATCATCACTTAGGCTCATAGTGGTGGTTGTCGGTTAGAGAAACTCCCACAGAGTTATATTGTATTTTTATATACACATTGAGTCTTATTGTATTTATTGTATTTTTCAATACATTGAGTATATATCTACAATTTTACAGCTTTCCATAATTATTTCACTTTTACTATTGTTTTATCCTTGAGTATCTTGAGTTAATATGTGCTTCATTGTGTCGAGTATCTTATTGTTGAGTTTCACTGAGTTGAGAACCTTATTGCTGAGTTGAGTAACTTATCCTTGAGTACTTTTGAGCTGAGTATGTTTGAGTAGCTTTGAGTACCCTTGAGTATTCATTTAGTTGAGTTGAACCATGTTTCTTTGAGTTGAGTGAGTTGAGAAGAGGTAAGTATGTTTCCTTTTTATCAAGTTCAAGCTTATGTTTATGCTTTAGAATTCCCCTTACATGCTCGTACATTCTACGTACTGAGCCATTTGTCCTGCATCCTTTCATGATGCAAATCTAGGTATTCAGTATCATCAACAGGGGCTTCATCTATACCATATGGAATTCGATTTAGCTATGGTGAGCCTCCTTGCTTCCAGAGGATTTCATTTACTTTTCAGTTTTGTCAGGATGTCGTGAGTTTTGTCCCGACTTCCATCTTTGTCATATAAAGGCTTCATAGATAGATAGTAGAGTTTGAGAAGTCTGTTTCATTTATCTTATTAAATGTATTAAAGATTTGAGTTGCCTATTGTTGGCTAGTCAAATATTATATTTTTATTTAGTGTTATTCATTTGAGTTAACGATTTGTAAGTTTCATGAATTTATTCAGTTTTTAAGCTTTTGTATGTTTGAGTTAGTATTCCGCTTGTAGTCAGCCAGGATCAGGGTTCTCTTGGGGACCATCAATGGTCTTCCCACGTCCAAGGTGTAGACTCGGTCGTGAATGATCTTAGGCGTATTTATGCACCTAATAACCAATTTATCCCATATATATAGCTAAGTTTGAGAGAAATTTCTTAGTCGAAACTAAAATTTTAGAGTTTATTGATTTTGTTTCCTCTAACCAATGTGATTAGATGTTTCAGGGTGAAAGACAAAGAAAAAGGAGCTAAAAAGGGCACCTGAATAAAGGTCAAAATATAGAAGACGAAGTTGCTGAAAAGAATGGCCAAGAAGCTGAAAAATACAGTAGGAGGGAGCAGCTCCGCGTAGCGGAGCTGAACCTTGCATACAGAAAATGAATTCCACTTAACAGTGAAGTGCGCGTTAGGAGCGCGTCGCAGAGAGAATCCTTTTGTGCACAAATTGAGGTAAGGGAACAGGTCCGCGTCGCAGACCTGGACACCACAATTGAGTCACGTGTTTTATTCCAGACTATAAATGTTCTAGTTGTATTATTTTATCACTATCCAGTTTTTGAAAAATGAAAGACCGATGATTTGGCGATTTTGCTGACACTATCTAGGGATATTCTTCTACTCCTTCATTTTGGTAAACCCTTTTATGATCCATAAACATTTCTTGATGATGTTTTGTTCTATGAGTAGCTAAATTTCCTTATTCTAGGATTGTAGTTACGATTAATGGTGTAATAATATTTGTTTTTCTAGTATGAGATGGGTTTTCTTGTGATTTATGCTTACATTCTTGTTTAACTATTTTAATGACTAATCAACATTAAAATAAACTCATTGTCCACTCTTGAATTTGGAAGATGAATAGTGGAATAGACCAAAGAATTTGAGAAGCATGTTCATCCTAGGGTAAAGTTTAGAGTGTTTCGTATATAGGATAGTCTTATACCTATATACCGCGCTTGATTAATATGCAAGATTATAGCTTAATACTCTGCTATTGGTTCATGTCTATCCTCGCTCAACGATGTAGTTAGGTTGTCGATGGTGGTAGGCGATTAGAGCTCGGGAGATCATAATCGTAAAATGAACCTTGCAAAACCCTAATGAGGTTAACCTGTAGAATGCTAGGATAAATATATGTTATTCCTGAAATCGGTTTATGCTACAACCCTGGAATATTTTCCCAAATTGTGAAATTTCCTTGTTTGAAACAGTTTAAGTATAGTAATTCATTTTGGCGATTGTTCAAATTAGTAGTTACAAACAAATTCCTGAAATTGTCTGTCGCATAAGTAAATTATTTTAAACACAAATAAAGTTATTATTTGTTGATTTAAAGTCCTTTGGATTCGATAATCCGGCTCGAAAGAGTCGATGTACTACTTGAGTGACAACGCGCACTTGCGTGTGCTTTTGGATGCAACAGTGACACAATATTTTCCTTCCCGCTTCTTCCTTGAGGAGAGAATTTTGGAATCAACTGGGCGGAGCTATCGTTGCCCAAGGGGTGTCTAGTGACTAGACACCCCTTCGCTAGAAAATTACACTTTATTTATAGGTCAAATTTTGATTTAATTATTTAATAAACATGTGCTAACACCTCCTAACACAAGTCCATGAAGGTTTAGTGTGGTGGTTAAGGTGTTGCAAAAGTTCCTTAAGGCCAATCATTGACACTCTTTACTCATTGTGAACCATTGACACTCCTTGAAAATTCTGACTCCGCCACTTATGGAAATCAATTGTTTCACTCACCATCCCTAGGTTGTTCTTTATTCTTTCTTAATCCTTCACCTCTTCGGTTGAGGATTATTAGTGGTTCCATCAATGGCATTTGAGGAAGTATTAGATGTACTTCTTGTTCAAGCGATCAAAGAATCAATCTTCCACACACTGCTTCATTCACAGAAAGTAATTTTATTAGTTTAGCACGAGATTCCAAAGTATTCTTAACTATTTGATAAAAAGTTTTATTGTTGTCACCTAGGGTCTCCACTCGGATGCTCTTCTTCTCCAAAGTGAAATTATTCCGTACTTTTGGTATTTGGTAAGGACAAATTACAACCAAATGTTCATTCATTAGATTTTCATGGTCATTACCAGTAGCTAAAGAGATGAGTGGTTTCCTTATAAGATTAGGAAAATCCTCCTCCCTTTGAGCTAGCTTTTGGTGTGTGACTTAGGTCCAAAGCCTTTAATTTTGCATTGTATCAGAGCAGGGTTCATCTAATTTGGCCCAATGTCAGGTTTCCAAATTTAAATTATATATACATGCAACAGTTGTCCAGCCATAAGCGTGATGTGGGGTGTTAGAGAATGAAAACGTCTCACATCGATGATTAATGAGATGAATTGTCTCCTTAGAAGGCTTGTCTAATCCTCCTCCCTTTAAGATATCTTTTGGGGTATGAATTAATCCAAAAGCCTAATTTTACATACAGACATTATCTTGATTCTTAGTCTGAAAATGAGGAGTGTGATTGTGGATGGAGTTCTAGGTCCTCGAAATGGTATTAGTCATTGTCAGTAAACACTAGTCACTTTTCTTTGACGATAGAGACCATTAGAGGGGAGGAGATGATAATAGTAAAAATAATATTGCCACCGGTGGTGATAGATAAGTTTCCAATAGATGACGTAGGGTTTAAAATCTCCACATATATAAGTAAAACAAATGTTGAGAAAGAGAAAAAAAGATAGAAACTAGAAAAGAGAAAGCTTGATTTTTCTGAAAATGGAAGTGTAATGACTGACGGAGATGCAAAGTATATATGGGTTTCAAAAGGTTAATGTAAATCATTCCCTCGGTAGCCGGAGGTAAAAAATGATCCACTGACTGATCGCCAAATGCCTTGATCATTAATTACATGGAAGCGTATGTTACTTCATTAATGTGAGAAGACCTTTCATCTCCTTTCCCTACAAGAAAGATAGTTTTTCCCACATTCCAGACATAATTCAACGAATACCTAGAAAATGAGAGGACTATTTTGTGTTGGTCAAAATAAAGATTCGACAGTTGGATGTATCAAAAGATGCCACATAGCAATTGAAGTCCAACTGAATTTAGTTAATTAAGAATGGTATGTGTGATAACGATAGATCATGATCCTTTTATAAGGGAGGATTAAATCCTAGTTGAATCCTACAAGGAAAACAGTTCTTTACTTTAAACAATTTTCCTTTTCCTTTTTTATAAGGAGTCTTCTGCAGTTCTTTTCCATTTTTAGGAGTCTTTGCTTTTAATGTGCATTTACTTCTTACTCATTCTTTTATCTCAGTTCTGGTACAAGATTGTGAACCTGGTTCACTTTGCCATTACCAAAACTTTTACTCAGATCAAGTCATCAATTTCCTCCTTTTTAATGATGACAAAATATGTCTTTCACATGAGATACCTATTTCCTGCAATAGAGTCAACATAGCCACAACAAAGAAATTCAATACTTTCCCCTTTTGACATATCAAAAAGAAGGTAAGAATATGAATAACAAGCAAGGAATCAAAGAAAACTCAGAGCCAAGAGTGGCAACACACATGAGCCCCAACACACCTGAAACTTACAATCCAATGATATTAGTCATCCAAACAATCTGACATACATAGCAAGCATATATGAGACAAATATACAATCAATCAGGTATCACATCGATTAAGCCCAAAGTGGGCACCAACAGAGTGATTTGAGCACACAAAACACAATAAATATAGTTATTGTCTCTAAAAGCAGCAAAAGGAGATAAAGGTAGAAGGATTTAAGGGCAGTGCTAGGGTGAGGAACAGATGCGGGCAGTGATGGAGTGAGAAGTTGCAACAGTGTATCCACATGAGCATTGTTTTCCTGCTGTTGATGGAGGAACTGGTCATTCAGTTTGGTGACTTCCCCTCGAGACTCAACCAGAGCATCCCATAGATACCCAATTTCAGTTTGAAGAACCCAATTTTGACTCATTACAGCATTGAGATCAGCAAGAAACTGCGAAACAAGGTCATTAGCACGGAGAGCAAGTTCGGAAGCAGGATTGTCATCAGGCAGGCAAGAGCATTCAGTGAGGGTCGACCTATTAATCATATCTTTTTTGTCATATGCTTAATAATCAGGGTAGGCCATGCAGTTGGTTCTTCCTATTCCAGTGCATTCACCAGTCCCGTGTCCCTAAAAGATGCCTCATGTCTTCGGTCACCCCTAGGAATCACTCCCTTATGCACTACTTCATAGAATAGCTTAAGAAAGGGTTCCATTTCCCCCTTTAGTACCTTTCTAAGTCTAACAATCACACTACCCTGGGTAAACTTTGAAGTAAACAAATAGTTTTTGTCCTTTCTCCACACATACTCAACTAACCCAACAGTAGGAACATGAAAGATTCATCAAGTCTTACATGATCAAAAACCAACTCAACCCCATTAACAGATGAAGTCACTTTGTATAAAACTTTGCCAAATCAATTTCATAAATCCCAAATGAAGTATCAAGAAACAGATCTGCCCACCCCTTAAATGTCAATTTCCTAAGAAGTGTAACAAATGGCGAAGATTGAAAGTACATATGGGTTTCAAAAATTTAATGTAAATCATTCCCTCGGTAGCCAGTGGTAAAAATTGGTCCACTCACTGATCACCACATGCCTTGATCATTAATTATGAGGAGGTGTATGTTACTTCATTAATGTGAGAAGACATAATTCAACGAATACCTAGAAAATGAGAGGATTATTCTATGTTGGTAAAAATATAAATTTGAAATCTGAATTATATCATTTACACTAAAAATAAAAATAAAAATAAATCTAAAACATTTTGTTTTGCTAGTCGCAGTGCTAGATGCCTTGGAATAAATTTCTCAATCACCTTATCATCCCAACAATGTTGCCTTCCCATGTGTTTTCTTTTTTATTTTGTTGCTTCCACTACTTAGTTACCTAGGTGAGAGATCCTCTTCTTTGGTCAGCTTATCAAAGTATCGTCAATATATCCTCATCATCATCCCATCAGATATGTCATTTTTCAATCAATATCATAAGCTATAGTTGGACTAAGTCCTGAAATTATAACTTTGGTATCATGACTCTTAGCCAGTACTCCCATATCACGTGTCATAACAACTTGTTGATTAATACGCTTCCACACTTATAATTGCGCCTTAGCACCCATGAATAATTAGGAATTAATCACCAGGTATGAACTTATACACATAAAAAAAAAGATGGTATTACAAATAACCGAACAAGGAAAAATCATGTTAGGTGGTAAGCTTAACAACTATAGTAATGAAATTGAAGTCATTGAGGTTGTAGGGGATCAATATGCATTTGACATAAAGATATCATGGATTAAAAACGTACCGGTAAATCAGGAAATATCATCAAATATTGCAAAGTACGAATCGACCTTAAGAGGTTGTCTAGCACAGGGAAGGAAAGTTTTGAAATACAAGAACCTATTATCAACCATTTACATTACATGTAACATCTCGCAATTTGAAATAACTAGGAAGAAGCTAATAATTGGAAAAAGTTACTTTTTAAAAGAATAAAAATCTGGAAATTTTGTTAAGTTAGGAAAAAGTGTGTTTTTGGTCAAATTCAAATGTTCATAACGTCTAGCTCAGGATAAGTTAGGTGTACTTCCAGATATGGTTGGAAATATCTTGGAATTATCTTTCCAACGCCGCTGAGTTTGCACGATTTTGAGCACGTATGAGTAAGTTATGTTCTTTGGAAGTTGCACTGTTGGATTAAGGAAAGTCTAATCCGGATTTTGGAAGGGTAATTTAGTCTTTTCCTTACCTAATTATTCTAATTCTTTTTTAGGAGTTTAATTGGGGTAAATTCAGATTTTAGTCAGTTTTAGAAAAGTTAATTTTACGCTAGGGCTTGGAGAAGAGGAGAAAAGAGAAGAAAGGAGAAGAACGTCCAAGATTCATCAATTTCGTCAATGGTAACTTGTGGATTTCATCGGGGGTGATCCCTAAAAGGTATGTGAGATCACATAGCGTTGGGTTAGTTCACCCACGCGCCAATCATGATTTAATTCAGCAAAATATGTGCTATTTGAAAGTAAATCCTTTGAGTTCTTGATGAAATTCGTTTGAATTCTTGTGGGTTGTTTTGTTGAAGTTTCTTGCAATTTGATTCATCTTTCCAGGTGTAATTTAGGTTTGAATCTATCATGTATTGAGGGTATAAATAATCCTAAGTGTTTGGGGAAAGAACCATTGAAGTTTAGAGGGTTTAGAGCTGAAAAATGGAGAAGAAAAGTCGTCAAACACCTGGGGAAGAGAGAGGGGCGTCGCGTGCCCCAAAGTAGTCCCTGAATGTGGGGCTCTGGGGAAACGAGCCAGCTAGATCGCCCCAACTTGTTCTCTGAATGTTGAGGGCTGGCGCCTCGTGCCTCTCAGAACGCTAGGGACGCCAGTTGATACCAACACTCTAAGGTACATCTAAACATCATGAAATCATCCATAAACATGAGATCATGAGCCTTTAATCCATAATCAAATTCAAGGAAAGTCAAGAGCCAAGTCTAGGAAGTTCTCAGAGTCTTTTCAAGAAGTCTTTTGCAAATGCTTTAAACCTTGATTTAAGACTTAAAGTTCAAGTTGACTAAAGAGTAAACAGTATAGATTGAAGTTCATTTCTGCAAAAAGTATATGGGGACTACGTATTTCCAAAGAGATTTAAAATGTTTTCACATTTAAATAAGAACGAAAACTGAGATTTCCAAAGAGCCTTCGGGCTAGTTTTCAGAAAAGAGTAATAGCTTTCTAAAAGAAGCAAGAAGAGAAACTAAGATTTCCAAGATAGCCTTTGAGCTAAGTTTTTGAGCACTAATCTCAAATCACAGAAGAAGTATGTTTTTTTTAACATAAGAGCTACTATATTTTGGGAGTAGTATTGAGCACCGAATTGGGGGCGAGCCTGAGTTCAAATAACTCACGTCTCTATAAAACCATGTAGCCACCATGGGTAGAAAAGGGTCATACTTTTTAGATGAACTATTTTCACAATAGACTAATGGATCCACTAAGTAATTCAGGTCCTATACCTCTGGCCGGGTATAGGAAGCGCTGGTATCGTGAGGTAAATCGTTGTATCATCACTATAGCTCTTATGTGATGGTTGTCGATTAGAGAAACTTCCACAGAAGTTATTGTATTTTTATATACATTAGTTTATTGTATTTTTACATATATTTCAGAGTTATGTTGTATCCTTGTATATACACAGAGTTGACATCATGTTTTTAAACAGCTTTTCTGTATATTGCACTTGTTTTAAACTGCGTTATATTGAAATGAGTTCAATTAAGTATTCATGAGTTGAGAAGAGCGAAGGTAAGTGTTTCTTTCAGATTCCCTTTCAAGCCTATGTTGTTTTAGCTTTCTAACTCGCATACTCGTACATTCGATGTACTGACACCAGTTGGCCTGCATCGTCTTATGATGCAGACACATGTAACTAGGATAGACATTCCAGCACACCATTGATCCAGTGAGCAGTTCAGAGTCAGTCGGTGAGCCTCTTTGCATTTCAGAGGATCTATTTTCATTGCTTTTTAGTTAGTTCATTAGGATGTTGTGGGGTTGTCCCAACATCCATCTCAGTTGTTTTAGAGGCTTCATAAACAGTCAAATGTTAGTCCTTTGAGCCTTTTCATTATTATTTCTTATTGTTAAGACTTGGGTTGCCACTTTTGGCCAAGTTGAATGTTTAACCTTTAAACATTCTCAGTTATTTTATTATTCAGTTCAGTTAAGTGTTATTGATCATTATAAGTATGAATATTGTCTTCCGTTGAGTTTAGTAAGCCAGGCCAAGGTTTCGCTTGGGGTAAACAATGGTCTTCGAGTGCTAGTCTTTCCCAGGGTGTAGGCTCAGGGCGTGACAAACTTGGTATCAGAGCACAGAGTTCAAGAGTCCTAGTTATCGGTGTGAAGCGCGCCACATCTATAATTAGGAGGCTGCAACATTTAGTAATTCCTTCACTTCTTTCATACTCACTTCATGCGATAGAGTGTATCTCTATATAGTTTCTTTCTAACTCATCCTTGCACGTAAATGATTGTGAATTAGACTATTTTTTAGAGTGCTTTCATGGGGTGTTTCTTTCCCCGTGAGCTAAGAGAAGCAAATGGATGGTTACTGACATGAGGAGCAGGAGGAGTTTATTTGTTGTTAGGTTAACTCGTCTGTCAAGTAAGGAAAGTAAGGCAGCCATGCTAATAGGTGACATGGGAATAGCAAGGCTGATGATCCATGTGCAACAAGTTGAGGATGACCAGTTAAAGGATAGAGAAGAATTTAAGGATAAAAGGGCTAAGACATCAGGGAATGAATCCAGGTAGCAAAAGAGTAATGTGAATCAGTCTTTTTTCCAACAGAAGTAGAAAGGACCTGCTCCATCATCTTCTAGTGCACCTGCACCAAGGAACAAATGTAAATACAAAAGTCAGGATTCTCATAACTTCAGAGCTAGACATGTGCATTTTCAAGGTAGTAAGGCACAAGGGGGTACTAAGACTCTTGCATGTGCTAAGTGTGGTAGGAACCACTCAGTGATGTGTCGTGATGACTCCACTAATTACTTCAAGTGTGGTCAGAACGGTCATTTTATGAGAGAGTGTCCTAAGAGCAGACATAGTAATGGTAATGAGGGCAATAGAGCCTAGTCTTCTTCAGTTGCTCCACCAGATAAAGATACATCTAGATGAGTTACTTTAAGGGCAGACGGAGAAGGAAATTGTCTTTATATTATCACTAGTCGCCAAGAGCAAGGGGATTCACCAGATGTTGTTACTGGTATGATTCAAGTCTTTGACTTTACTATTTATGCCTTGCTAGATCCAGGAGCGAGTTTATCTTTTGTAACTCCATATGTTTCTATGAACTTTGATGTTATTCCTGAGTAACTTAGTGAACTATTCAGTATCTCTACGCCTGTTGGTGAGTCTATTCTAGGAAAGAGAGTCTATCATGATTGTCCTGTTTCCGTCAATCACAAGAGTACCATGGCTGATTTGATTGAGTTGGACATGGTAGATTTTGATGTCATTCTTGGTATGGACTGGCTTCATGCATGTTATGCCTCAGTTGATTGTAGAACTCGAGTAATCAAGTTTCTGTTTCCAAATGAGCCAGTCTTAGAGTGGAAAAGCAGTTCAGCAGTGCCCAAGGGTCATTTCATTTCGTACCTTAAGGCAAGGAAGTTAGTTTCTACGGGGTGTGTCTATCACTTAGTCCGAGTTAATGACTCAAGTGTTGAGGTACCTCCTATTCAGTCAGTTCCAGTAGTAAAAAAGTTTCCAGATGATCTTTATGGAGTCCCTCCTGAGAGAGAGTTAGACTTCGGTATAGATCTTCTTCCAGATACTCGTTTGATATCTATTCCGCCATATAGAATGGCACCAGCAGAGTTGAAAGAGTTAAAAGAGCAATTAAAGGATCTATTAGATAAGGGCTTTATTCGACCAAGTGTCTCACCTTGGGGAGCTCTGGTCTTATTTGTAAGAAAGAAAGATGGTTCATTTAGGATGTGTATAGATTATCGTCAGTTGAACAAGGTTACTATCAAGAACAAGTATCCTCTTCCAAGGATTGTGATCTTTTCGATCAGCTTCAGGGTGCTTCTTGTTTCTCAAAAATTAACCTCAGATCGGGTTACCATCAGTTGAGAGTAAGGGAATGTGATATTCCAAAGACAGCTTTCAGGACCCGTTATGGTCATGTCGTTTGGTTTAACCAATGCACCAGTAGCGTTCATGGACCTTATGAATAGAGTCTTCAAACCTTATTTAGATATGTTTGTTATCGTCTTCATTGATGACTTACTAATCTATTCAAGGAATGAAGAAGATCATGCTAGTCACCTCAGAATAGTTCTTTAGTCTTTGAAAGATAGAGAATTGTATGTCAAGTTCTCTAAGTGTCAGTTTTGGATTGAATTTGTAGCATTCTTAGGCCACATTGTGTCTGGAGAGAGGGAATTAAGGTTTATACTCAGAAAATTGAGACAGTGCAGAATTGGCCTAGACCCACATCTCCAACTGATATTAGGAGTTTCTTGGGTTTGGTTGGCTATTATAGAAGATTTTGTAGAAGGGTTCTCATCCATTTCGTCTCCTTTGACAAAGTTGACTCAGAAACAGTGAAATTTCAATGGTCTGAAGCTTGTGAGAAAAGCTTTGAGGAATTGAAGAAGAGGTTGACTACTGCCCCAGTTATGACCTTACCAGAAGGTACTCAAGGTTTTGTGGTGTATTGTGATGCATCTAGAGTTGGTTTAGGTTATGTGTTAATGCAGAATGGCAAAGTTATTGCTTACGCCTCTAGACAGTTGAAAGTTCATGACAAGAATTACCCAACCCATGACTTAGAGTTGGCTGTTGTAGTATTTTCCTTGAAGATATAGCTTCATTATTTGTATGGTGTTCATGTTGATTTATTCACTGATCACAAGAGCCTTCAATATGTGTTCACTCAGAAAGAGCTTAATCTCAGACAAAGGAGGTGGTTAGAATTACTCAAGGGTTATGACATGAGTATTCTTTACCACCCAGGTAAGGCTAATGTTGTTTCTGATGCATTGAGCAGGTTGTCTATGGGTAGTACCGCCCATGTTGAGGAAGAAAAGAGAGAGTTGGCGAAAGATATGCATAGACTTGCACGCTTAGGAGTCCGACTAATGGATTCCACAAAAGGAGGAATAGTGGTAATGAATGGGGCTGAATCTTCATTAGTGTCAGAAGTCAAAGAGAAGCAAGACCAATACCCAATTTTTCTTGAATTGAAGGCAAATGTTCATAAGCAAAAAGTATTAGCTTTTGAACAAGAGGGAGATGGTGTGTTGAGATATCAAAGAAGGTTGTAAGTACCTATGGTGGATGGACTTCAAGAGAGGATCATGGAAGAAGCTCGTAGCTCTAGATATTCCATTCATCCGGGTTCCACAAAGATGTATCGTTATTTGAGAGAAGCTTATTGGTGGAGTAGCATGAAGAAGGGCATTACAGAGTTTGTTGCTAAGTATCTGAATTGCCAACAAGTTAAAGTGGAGCATCAAAGGCTTGGTGGGTTGACTCAGAATATAGAACTTCCGAAATAGAAATGGGAGATGATTAATAAGGACTTCATCACAGGGTTACCAAGGTCTCGCAGGCAGCATGATTCTATTTGGGTGATTGTCGATAGGATGATGAAATCAGCCCACTTTTTGCCGGTAAAGACTACCCATTCAGCAGAAGATTATGCTAAGCTATATATTCAAGAAGTGGTAAGACTTCATGGGGTTCCGGTCTCCATTATTTCAGATAGAGGTGTGCAATTTACTGCACAGTTTTGGAAGTCATTCCAAAAAGGCTTGGGTTCAAAGGTGAACTTGAGTACTGTTTTTCATCCTCAGATAGATGGTCAAGCAGAGCATACTATTCAGACCTTAGAGGATATGTTTAGGGCCTGTGTGATTGATTTCAAAGGTAATTGGGATGATCACCTACACCTTATTGAATTTGCCTATATTAATAGTTATCACTCTAGCATCCAGATGACTCCATATGAAGCTCTTTATGGGAGAAGATGCAGATCTCCTATTGGATGGTTTGAAGTTAGTGAAGCAGGGTTGATAAAACCAGATTTAGTCTATCAAGCGATGGAGAAAGTGAAAGTGATTCAAGAAAGGCTGAAAACTGTAACACCCCGTATTCGAAACAGACCAAAAATGCAGATTTTGAGAAGTTGCAGGTGCAACTTACGGTCACCATCCACGGACCGTAGGTCAGACCACGGCCCGTGCTGGTGGTCCGTGGTTCACCACTGCAGCCCCTCCCAGAT
>JAJOOO010001489.1:0-19021 GCA_029582685.1 Solanum piurae | reverse complement strand
GGTTCCTTTATATTTGTTGAAAAATGGTAAAAATATGTAATAATGAAAAGTAGTTTTTGATTTATATCTTTAAATATTTTCTTAAAGATATGTCATATTTTAATAAAGTGGGCCCCTTGTAACAAAGGGTTAGGCATAGCCCCCCATTGCAACTCTTCTTCCGAGAGGCAATAAAATCGTGGGCTATTAAAAAACAGTACTGAGCCCCTTTTCCTTGATGAGTGTGGACTGACAGCGACAACTTTGTCCCTACGCCCTATTCAATTATTTTAAATTTGTACTCCTCTGTCCTATTTTATTTTATATGTTACTCTCTTCGTTTCCCGTCTTGACACACCATAAGCGACAATGTGCAGTATTTCAACACATATGCATGGTTCATGTTCATTATAAATTATTTAAAGAGTATATTATTTATTTTTTATAGTATAATTTTTCTCATGTTTTCAACATATTCATTAATAGGGCATTTTCATCAAAATAAAGTATGACTAAAGAAGGTTGAATATTATCATTCTGCAAGTGAATAAACCAAATTATAATTTCATATAAAAAAGTTGAAGAAAAAAAAATATCAACTAAGTAGTAATTAAGGTCTAAACTATTGGGTTTAGTTCGTTTGAAAAGTCACAAAGTAATGGCTAGCAATAAGGTCTAAACTATCTTTATGCATCATATCAACAACTAGGTATTATTATTATTATTATTAGACTTTTAACAAACAACAAAATAAAACAAGAATATTTTTTTTTAAAAAAAAATAACAGCCTGCAAGGCTCATTGGTGGCTGAGCCTTGTAAGGCTCATCGAAATTTGAGCCTCGTTTTAGAAAACATGATTTACACAGCGTTAAAAATTGTTGCCCTTTTGGTTTCATAATTAATTGAGTTTCCCTTTTGAATTTTTCGAAAAAAGTTGTTCCCCTTTTGATTTCGGACTCGATATTTTAGTCTTGAAAAACTAATTTTCTGTTTCTGGTTTCTTTGAAAAGCAGAAACTTTTAGTTTTTTTTTCCAACAACAAAATAATTACTTCTGCTTTCATTTAAAAATATTTTTATTGTTTTGTCAAACACTTAATTTTTCAAAAATAAAAATAAAATTTTCTCATAATAAGTATTTTTTATCTCTAACAACAATGTCAAACAAACTCTAAGCCAATTCAAACCAATTCAAAGTATTATGAACCGGAAAATGTAAAATTGCCACGTCACCCACACAGTACAACAAAATTACCCCCACCCCCACTCTCTTTCGTCTGTCAATTGACGTTGTAAGGATTCACATGCATAGGTTTCTTTGTTTTTTTTCTATCTTTTTTTTCAAAAATCTCTTCATAATTTTTGTCTTTTTCTTTTTTAAATATAAAAATAAATATATTAACTTATTGTGTTTATGTTAATAAAAATATATAAAAAAATAATTAATTATAAATTAATAAATTATAACAAAGAAGTGACTAAGAAAACATACTAGGAAAATTACCTAAATACACATTTTATTTAACATAATGTCTAAAATTTTCTATCATTTAAAAAAATTACAAATTCCCTCTCGAGTACATCTTTATAATCTCCCAAATACTCTATCACCTCTCGGATATATTTTTTTCGTCATCTTGTTTGTTTGTTTGTCTTTTCACACTACAACAAAATGTAGCTATAGCTACGGAATTTAAGCTATGAATTCAAAAATCATAGCTATTACTTAGAAATAGCCATAAAATTTCGAATTTCTTAGCTAGCTATAGATTCGTAAAATTTCTCAGCCATAAAAATCAAATTGTTGAAGCTAATTCTTCATTTTAGCTATGATTGTTAATAATTGTGGCAATAATTACCTAAATAGCTACAATTTTATTGCTATGATAAAAGTTTATAGCTGATCATATGATTTTGCTACGCAATAAAAATTATTGTAGCAATAGTAACCTTCTAGCCACAATAAATTATTTGAAACAAAATAAAATATTTTGCTTCAAGTTATAAAGAATTGTGACAATTGTTAAATGATATAGCCATAGATCTTTTCTATAGTAAAATTTTGTAGCCGATTATTAATTTTTGCTGCGGATTAAAATTTATTATAGCAATAGTAACCTTTTAGCCATGATAACTTATCTGAAACAAAATGTTGTAGCTAAATAATTTTTTTTGCTTCAAGTAATAAAAAGATGTGGCAATAACTAAATGATATAGCCGCATAATTTTTGCTATAATAAGATTTTGTAGCTAATTATTAACTTTAAGTCATGTGTTGAAATTTACTGTAGCAATAGTAATATTTGAGCCATGATAAATTATTTGAAACAAACTAGTGTAACTAAATATATATATATATATATTTGTTTTATATGGCAATAGATAAATTATACCGCTATCAAAAAAATTGTATAGTAAATTTTGTAACTAATGATTAATTTTTTTCATAATTTAAAATTTATTATAGCAATAGTAATTTTTTTAGCTACAATAAAATATTTTAAATAAAATATTATGGTTGAATAAATATTTTTACTTCAAATTATAAAAAAAGTTATATTGTTGGCTTAATAACTGCAATTATTTGTCATGATGAAATGATATAGTCATAGATTTATTGTTGAAATAAAATTCATAGCTAATCATTTTTTAATCACGAATTATTATTTTTTATAGAAATAATAACCTTTTAGTCACATTAAATATTTTTTTCAGACAATTAAAGTTTTTATATAATATTAGTACTAATATAATCACAGTAAATAAGTTGTAACAAATTTGTATAGTAAGATGAATATTTATAGAATTATGTATGTATATGTGTTTTTGAGAGATTTCCATACACTTTGATAAATATACTTGCTATCATAAATAATTTTTACATGGTATCATAAAATCAAATATTCATCAAAATAATATTTAGGTTGAAGATAAATTCATAAAATAAGTGTGAAAAGTAAATTAAAGAAATAATCTTTGTTATAAAATTACATAACATGAGATCATATATCTATTATATGCTTTATGTCTTGTATCTCTTTTATCAAACAATATATTTATCGAGTTAGTATAATTAGAGGTGTGTTCATTTTTCTATTCAATCAAATTTTATAAGGATTTAGTTGTAAAATTTGAATATAATTTAAATAAATAGGAGGTTATATATAATTAACTTTGACTAATGATTATATCAAATTTAAATAAAATCAACTTCATTGATTACCTAGTTTTGTCTTGATCGTACTTTGAGATTACTTATTATTGATTTGACCCTATTCTATCGAAACAATACATGTATATTTTAGTGAAAATTGTTAAAAGTGTTTATCATTGAATTTGATTAAAAATTATAGACATACTTGTAATTTTTAAATATAATTTGAATTAACAATAGTTATTATAATGACCTTTGATTAAGAAAAAATATATAAAATTTAAAATACAAATTATATATGAGCATCGATCAATTAAGGTATTATATTCTAATAATAGAGATACGAATCAATTAAATTTAAATGGATACAATCAAAATTATAAATTTATAATTGATTGTATCTATTTAAATTTAATTAACTCATAGCTCTATTATTAGAATAATACTTTAATTGATCGATGCACATATATAATTTGATTCAATTTAACTTTATGGAATATTAGTTGTAGATATAAGTTTTAAATATAACATAAGTAAATATGGAATAATAAAGTCTAAAAATTTAGTCAATTCAAACCTACACAATTCATTCACAGATAACAAATGGAGATAATAGATTAGTCTAAGTATATATTTTTTGAAATTATTTTTTTATTTCATCATTTATTGGAATTGACATTTTAGATCCGAACATATCGTTTCTTCTAAATTTAAAATTCTATCTTTTTGTATTTGTAATGACCAACAATTGAATCTCTTAATTATTTAATGAGAACTAGCCACAAACCTGAACTTGTCATTACAAAAAAAAGTAGAGATACAACTATATTTATTTAGTGACATTTGAGATAAATATCATAAAAACAACAATATTCGACACACCGTGTCATAAAAAAGATATTTGACATAAATATTGTTAAAACAATCATATTTAATACAAATGTTAAAAATATGGCATAACATTTGCTTCAACTATCATATTATTATTCGCTAATTATTGAATTTTACATTTAATATTAAAATCTATTTTTAAAAAATTATTTCATCACTCTTAGTATTTAAATATAGAAAAAATTTATTGATGCAAAATAACATAAATATTTCAATTTTAAAACTAAAAAACTAATTTAAAAATCTTTTAAATCTGTACCTTAAATTAACCAAAAAGAAATAAAAAAAAGTAACCAACTAAATAGTTATATGTTTCTAAATAATTCAAAAATAGTTTGGATATGAATCTTAAATTAACCAAAAATAAACAAAAAAAAAAAAGTAATAGACTAAATAATTCTATGTTTCTTTTTTTCCTAAATTTAAAAATTGGTTGTTGTTTTTTAATTTGGATTTTAAAATTTCCTCTTTTGAAATACAATTTAAATATAAAAAGCAAATTTTTAATTATTATTATTATTATCTATCTATCTATCTATATATAATAATAGAGGTAAAAAAATGCAACATGTCAGCACCACAAAATTCAACAATTTAAAACTAAAAATATAATTTAAAATTCTTTTAAATCTGTAACTTAAATTAACCAAAGCACCACAAAAATTCAACAATTTAAAACTAAAAATATAATTTAAAATTCTTTTAAATCTGTAACTTAAATTAACCAAAAAGTAACTAATTAAATAATTATTAAAATAATAACTAGAGAATACACATACTATCAAAATAATAAGTCCGAAAAATAATGATAAACTTTATAATAGTCATAAAAGGAATTTACCCATTAATTATTATATTAGAATACGAAAAATATTGGTAAATTCCTCGACATCTAATCGTTGATAAAGATATAAACTATTATTTTCTCCTATAAAAATTACAAATCTGAATTAATAATTTCAGTATAATATAACAAGTATTTAATTCAGTATTTATATTTAATTAGTTTTAATGATTAATAAGAAATTTATATATATTAATTTTACGTGTTGAATTGTGTTTACATGTTGTATTGTTATTAATTTATTTAATATCCACTGTAGTTTTAATTATTTTTTAATTATAATTTTACACGAATTTAAGACTTTAAAAAATATTTAGAACTTTTTGAATTCGAAGAAAACATATTTAAAATGAATCAACATGTCATTTAATCTTATGATATTTAATATTTCATGTGGAAAGTTAAAATTGATATATTGGTTAACATGGACAAAAAGTTAATTCATGAATACATCATAAAAATAATAAAGGAAAAATATGTAAGAATATTTGAACTATTTGATGTTTTTATGAAATAAATATAATCTTAGATTTAATTTTTTTGCGCAACGCGCACGTACGTATACTAGTATAAGTTATAACTAATGAATTTAGGACTAAAAATTAGGGGTGGGCATAAATACCGAAAAACCGAACCAAACTAAAAAAATTTGGTTCTTCAGTGTTTCGGTTCGGTGTCGGGTTTTTTTTCGGAACTTCGGTTCTTCGGTTCGGAGTTCAGTGTAAGGGTCCCGAAACTACGGTGCACCGAAGAACCGAAGTTTTATTAAATAAATTTAAAAGTATTTATTATATTACTTAATTTTTAACTTTACTTGGCCCATTTCAATTTTTATATTTAGATCCTAAACTTAAATAGCAAAAATCTTAATAACAAAATAGTAAACCCTAAAGACCTAAAGTCTAAACTAAACAAAACTCAATTTAATTCAAGTTTGAGCAGCAACTTGGTGTTTCTACTTTCTACTTTATGATTTTATCATTTTATGTTGTTACTTTGAAGTGAGAACAACAATTTGATGTTCTTACCTTTTATTGTTAGACGGTTAGTTGTTACTTTGAAGTTTGAAGTGAATAACAATTGTTACTTTATCATATTCTCTTTTTATTTTTGTTGACACCGAAAACCGATTTAAAAACACCAAACTAAATCGAACCGAAGTAGAAAAAACTGAACCGAACCGATCTAGTTTGGTTTGAAATACGGTGCACACTTTTCTAAAACCGAATACCGAAGAACCGAACCGAAGAACCGAACGCCCACCCCTACTAAAAATGTGGTTAAAATTATTTGTTTAAATCTTCCCTCCCAAAATTTCCCAAAAACACAACCCTATCCCCCTCTCTCAAAATCAGAATATTCCCCCTTTTCCAATTCTCCCTCTCGCCCAAAACCCCTCAGCAATATTGGCATAAATGTTTTCTCTTCTCGCTTAACTATGCCTTTTTCCTTCTCTTCATCTAGTACACATTGAAATACTATCGGGTAAGAATTTTTTTTTTGGATCTGAATTATTTCTTGTTTTTATGTTTTGTATGTTTTCTTTACCTAAAGGTATGAAAAGTATTTCAGTTTGATAGTTTCTGTTCCTTTACATTTCAAGAATCTTTAATTTTATAGCGATTTGACATATATATGAATGTATGAATCTTTTTCCTACAGATTTTATTATTAGGTATTGATTATTTTGATGCCATAGTAGTTAACATTAATGGGGAGAGGGATGCCTAGACCTGTAGAGAAAGGGGTGTAGGGCAAAATACAAGTGCATCCCTAAGTGGGTTATTGAATATAACACCAAGTTCAGTGTATTATCCAACTGAGGATGAATTTAAGGACCCTTTAGAGTTTATATAAGAGATCAGGCCCGAGGCTGAGAAATATGGTATTTGTAAAATTGTTCGACCTAAGAGTTGGAAACTTCCTTTGCATTGGATTTGAATTTCTTCACATTTCCTAAGCTATTCATCATTTTGTTGCATGATGTTAAATAAAGGAGTCATCATATATGCATAAAAAAATTGTTCTGCATGAAAAGAAAATGCTCGTCATATGTTTTATATACTAAGTGATTGTTTAGTTAGCACAATGTTGTAGATTAACTCTTGATTTTCAAGGAGAAACTCTAAAATGATTAGTGTTCCATGAACTTGTTTAATTATAGTGTGATATTTACTTTGTTAAAATGATAATGCCATATAAGTTGCGCAAACTCTTAACATTCGATGTCGCACCCGTGTCGGATTTTGTAAAAATACACCACTTTTGGAGAATCCGGCACACACAGCCATTTACATTTTTGAAGAGTCCGAGCAACATAGAGTGCCCTTAAATTGTTTAATTAAAAGATGCATGACAAAATTCAAATGGTACACATGGATTATAATTTAGAACAAAGTTGAAAGAATTTAGAAGATTCAAAATTTTAAGTTTTACAAGAATGATGTTGTCTCTGTGGGCAGAAACACCGCTATGCTTATATATTACAGTTGAAGTAAACATATTATAGAGACATCTCTATATAGACACAGCATATGGCATTGGAGGTTCTGACCAATTTGTAAGAACTACTACCCATTTTCTTGTTTATACTTTATAGTTTGTCGCTTGCAATTATGATGATCACTGTTTCTAAATTGTTTATTAGAGACATTTTGCTGCTAACTACAATCTCTAAAGTTATGAAATTTTAGATTAAGAGATGTTGATTAGTGTTGATGCTGGGAACAACGAACTAGTCCATATGTCATTGATAACTTTCTACACTCTCGATCACCCTTTCAAGTGTTAATTTACTTACAAAACTTTCTTTAATTTCAAATTCCTTGCCTCTTATTTTTGTTTTGTTTCCTGAATACCCTGTTTACTCTTCTCAATATCTTGTGCCTAGAGCCAAGTTCTTTTGTTCTTCACTGCAGAACCTTTCCTCTCTCTCCCATCTTTACTTTACTTATAAACTAAAAAAAATATATGTCACTATGTAACTAGTTCTATGGATGGTCAGTTGCTTAGAATTGTTTAGCATTAAAAATATTTACAATGTGAAAGATAGCTGTGTTTTATTTTCTTATTAGTTATTATACTTCAAACTCATTGATGGTAATATGTACCATTTTCTTATTCATAAAACTAGCAAGCTTTTACATTGCATATTTCAGGTCTAGATACTTTAAATATGTAACTATACATACTAAATTAGAATTCTGGAAGTTGTTCTCCTCTTCGCAGAGTGTACTTTTGGTATCGTTAGGTTTTGCAAATTTGCGATGTAACGGAAGCTTTGTACAGTTGATATGCAGGCACACAATTGGTACAGCCTATCGAGAGGACATTATTTAGGTCATTCTACATGAAATTCTGATGATAGTTGATAAGAGCACCTTGCTATTCACCTAAGTATCTTTAAGTTCCCGAACTAGGTGGGGGATTTTCAGGCTTTGCCACAAAGTATAGAGTTATCGAACCAGGTTCTGTTTATGAGGTTCTGATTCCTCTCTTCCGCAGTTCCGCATCATAGACACATCGATCTAGTACTGCTGAGACAATTTCAATATTTTTGGACTAAGGTTGGGGCCATTCCCTCTAGACACAATATAGACATAGATCAGCTACAAGTTTGAAAGTTTTCGCAGGGATTGACTGAACCAAACCCTTGTTTTGGAGGCTAGCTCTTTTTGTGTATTATAGTTAAATGAACTGGTCAGACATGATGCTTTGATCTGTCATCACTCTTCGAAAGATACTTATGCACATTTCAAAGGCTAGCCATGGTGTTTAATGTTTCTTGAACACCTTGTCACTCAATTTTGTCTCCAAATTTTCCTGTTGCCACATAATGAATACATCCAAATTTTTCTTTCGCTCCCATCTTCTTTCTTGGATATGCTTTCTTTTGACCCTTATTTTACTTGGATTGATGCACTTAAGTTGAGCGCCTTTTGAAAACAATCTTTTTACCTTCATGATGTAGTGGTAAAGTCAGCATATAATTTACCTTCTATCATGAGGAAAAAAGATTGAAAAGCTCCTCCTTGTATTGAACATTTTATAACATCGGCATTATCCCTTCTACCTATCTGAATTATGCAACAAGAAAAGTAAGTAAAAAAAAATTGTAGCTTTTTAAAACTCTTTTTGATTTAACAAATAATTTAGGTTTTTAAATGAATACTTTATTGTATTATTTTCTTATTTGTTTTTTTTTTATGTTATTGTAGCTTATGGAGGAGTGATGAAATCAAAATTGATTGGGACATGAATTTTTTTTTCTCATGTATATTGATAAAGTTGAATAAAATGATGTTTCACTATTTTGAATGATATTGTTAAACCTTTATTAAAAATTCTCTAGTATATTGCATTATTGCACAATTTAAGATATTCTACTACAATTGCCTTTACATTGCATGTCAAAAATGAATTCTCAGCTAATTATATGAATTATTGTGGCCAAAAATGTTTGTGGCAACATTTTCAATTAGTAAGTAATTGCCACACAAATAATAACATTTTCATTTCCATAGCAAATGAAGAAAATGTCTTGCTACGATTTATATCTCGTGACAAAAAATATGTAATTTTTGCCATGAAATCAGAATTTATTGCTCAACATATACTCTTATAATTGCCACGTATCAAGAACATGGCTAAAAACAATTCATTTTTTGTAGCAAATGTAGATTTTTTTTTAGCTATAGTACTGTATATTTCATGGCTGAGTATGGATTCTTAGCTATAGTATGAAAATATTTGTGGCAAATACTTTAATTCATCGCTATGAATTTTTTAATTTGTAACTAGATGTGAGTAATATTGTCACGAGAATAAATTATACAAATAGCCATAAAATTTGAATTTGCGTGGCAAAGAGAATAATTTTTTTGCTACAATACAACACACTGTGGCTACTATATGAAAATAGCTACAAAAGTTATTTGTCGTGGCACAAGAATAAAATTATCTGTTATAAATATATATTTGCACTACAAAAAACACGGGTTTTAGCAACATGCAAAACCGTGGCTAACACGACTTTGCCACGGTCATTTAGCCACGGTTGATGGTGTGCCTATAACAGGCGTTGCCAGGAAATTAGCCATAGTTCAGGCGTCCGTGGTAACATTTTGTTAGCCACGATTTGATGTGAAAGTAGCCACGGTTGATCGTGGCAAAATATCACCACTGAAAATGTTCATAATATATATTTACCACGGTTGAACCGTGGCTAAATACACTTTTTAAATTTAAAAAAAAATTACAATTATTTCCCTGCAATACCCTGCAACCAATGCATTATTTGATAGGCATTCACTAATACACTGACCATAATACACAAATCCTATGCTCAAGATGGTCTTTTTTATTAACTAGCCACATATCAATTCAACGAGAATCTAAGGTGCTTATTGAAGGAACTAAATATACGTTGGCATCCATAAATATTTGAAGCACCAAGGCATATGGTATCTCTTTCAGGGTCTGTTTTCCTTCATTTGCCTTAAGCTCAACAATTCTCCTGAAAGATTCGAAAGTAACGGTGCACTAAGTTAGACCTCACAGCAGTGATAAACTCCAATCATACAACGCATGTTAGATTCCTTATTTATGCCAACAATTAGATAAACTAATTTAAATAGATAGTTTTGTCCTAGGAAAACTCTTTATTAACTGAATATGATGTTTCATTTGTCATATCCAAGTGGATACATGGATTACAAAGAACATGGGATTACACAGGCCAATCAATGTTGAGGTACTTCCTAATTGAAAAAATCAGTTGCAGCAGGATGTAGACACACATTTACACAGTTGAATAATTGCACATTAAAGGCATAAAATTTGTAGGCTATCATATACGATGAAAACATATGTCAAACAGACAAAGAAATATCAGCAAGAACCCAGCACATAATCAACAAATTCCACAGAGAAATTCAAGATCAACAGTTGGACAGATGTCAAGAGGTGGTATCAAATATACATTTGGAATAAAGGAGAAAAAAAGATATGAGTAGGCATACAACTTTGTTTTTTTTTTTGATAAGATAGGCATACATCAATTTTTCTCAATTTGGAAGGAGATGACACTTTTTGTTCTCATCATTCCCATCAAATGAGTGGAAGATATTGGTAAAACCATTCCGGAGGACTGAAATTTTAGTTATATTTATTGTTATCAAAGGTTAAAAGCACCAAAAGAATAGTTGTCTTGTGAGATGCCAAACAATATGCAACACAATTGATATATAAGCATTGTACCTTGAAGAAATCATATATATGATACTTGAACACCGAATGATATGATGAGTAACGATCTGTAACAAATTCATTTAGCTGAAACTAAGCTCCCAAGAACTGCAAACCAGCAAATAAAACAGATTAAGATTATAGGAGAGCACACACAATCAGTTCATATGTTAGAGACATAACACAAATTTTCAAAACAAGAAAGATGAGAGAGTTACAAGGAAAAGAAAGTGAAAAAGGATTAAATCCGCCAAATATTTAGTTAATAAGGAAAGCAACCTTGTAATCATATGTGTTTTAGATAAGCATGATTAGAGAACTATGCAAAAAAAATGATAATGTATTTTTAGGAGATTTGTTGCAGGCATGAACCACAATTGCAATAACGTTGCATTTCAAGGAAAAGTTTTGTTTCAAATACCTCCAACCAACCTTGAGCTTAATGATGGCAGCAAGTAGAAGGATGATCTAGTCATGAAACAGGAATAAAAGAAAAGAGAAAAAAATAATTTTAGAATAACTATAGAATCGGCACTATAATATACTACTCCCTCTGTTTTCATTTTATGACTTAGTTTGACGGGCCACAATGTTGAAGGTGTGTATAACATATCAAAAGTACCCTATGAATCTTGTGGTTTTAAAAACTTACTAAATACAAAAAAGTGACATTCTTTTTTAGACAAACTAAAAAGGAAAGTAAGTCACATAAATTAAAACAAAGGGAGTGTGTAATCTGAAATAATTGACACGACTCATTAGCCTAAAATGGTAGGTATATTTCAAGATTACTAGTGTTTGAATTAAAAAGGCAATCTCAAATATCCAGAAAGCTCTAGTGACCAATTCTAAGAATTGACAACATCGATGGTACTCCGATAATGTTCTTAGAGATTATACATTTTCAAGGTGACTGCTAAAACAAAATATAATCATGAGACAGAACACTAGAGCAATCAAGTGGTATACTCCTGAATTCATCTCATTGTTTTAACAAGTAGATTTGATCAAGAGGCTCAAATTTAAGCTTCAAAGTATCCAACAAGATGTTAAACGCTAAGAACTTGTTTTCATCTTCGTTTCCACAAACATGAGCTCATACTTCACAGACATACACAAACAAAAAAATGCAATATAAGTCCATAGAGCCAAATCAAAATAACCATATCTAGGCTAGATTTCATACTTGCTCAACTTGCTTATTGAGAAGCAACATACTACGTGAAATAAAAGAAAAACAGAGAACCATAATCGAGGATGAAACATGGGAACAACATGACACTTAACACAATTGCAATTCAATAGTCGTACCAATTCAAGATATTGTTATAAAATGGTCATGCTGTGGAAATACAGGGAAAATGCTTCTCACTCATCTCATGTTATATTGTTATAAGATATACACATTTTTTATCCTTATGTATTCAAGTGTCACAATGATAATTTATATTATTGCATTGTAGATGCAATTAAGATCAAATGAGGAAACAAACCTAAACAGATATGTCCATTGCTTAGATGTGAGGATGCGATATGGAGCTGGAGGGATGAAAACAACCTACCAAGTCAACAGATAAAATGCTATACTGAAGATAAAATAATCTTTTAAGGAAAAAAATACTATCAAATAAGCAAGCTAATGTTTTGTACGATTAAATCATTCAAGACATAAAACAACAAGCAGTTAGGCCAACGAAAAAACACATATATATTAATGTATTTCAGAATTTTCTGAAGTGTTTCCCAAAAGACAATCATACATTGTACAACCAATACCAGTGGTGTCACTTACTCAATAGACCGAGAAATCTGAGGCTCTAAAACTCTTAATTTTATTCAAAGTCTTCCTATACTTGGCAAGCTGATTTTCAATAAACATTGAACAATTAACATTTATTTACCTTAGTGGAGCTTGAGAAACCAATCTCCTTTACGGTATTTTTAGAGAATCATAACAGAGCTTCAGAACTGGACCCAATTCATAACAGAGCAAAAGCTGAAAATTAACAATCAAGAAACCTAAATTAGTAAAAATATTTTTTAAAAAAAACATGTAGAAATTTGAACAATAAAACATCAAACATTATAGAAATTTTAGAGATTACAAAGCATTAATTTTCTTTTGTATTCATGTATAAGGGGGAATTTGACTTCCCAAACAGTTTCTTTACCCAAGATTTTTCAAATTTTTGTACAACAAAAACGCTCAAAGAAACTAGTGAATATGCAACAAAATATTGACTTGAAACTCTTGGATAGCAAAGATTTGTTACATGAAAAAAGTGAACTTACCATTTCCGCTACTATCCGAAGCAAGGCAACAATTTTCCGCTACTGTTCGAACCATTCAAAAAAATTTGGAGTGAAGCAGCGATTTTGGGTGAAGCAACAATTAGTGTGATTTTGGATGAAGCTAATTTTGGGTGAAGAATTTTTTTGGGTAACACAGATTTGTGTGATTTTGGATGAAGTAGGGTTTTGGGTGAAGTAGATTTGGGTGATGAAAAAGAGTTTTGGCTGATTTTGGTTGAAAAGAAATGGTGGCAAATGAAATAAAAAGTGAGGGAATGAAATTATACTACCCGCCTAATTTGCCCACATTATTTTAGCAACGTTCTCTTATTTGTAGGAAACCTTAACACTTCCTATTAATTTTGCCATGTGGCTAATAAACAGTAGCTAGAACTCATTTTTTTGGTAGTGTTGGTGGAAGAAACTTTTTTCTATTGTAGCTACAACACAATTTATTTTGTAGCAGTAAGTATAAATTCTTAGCCACAGATCATGTAAAGTTTGTAGCTAATTATTAGTCACACTATATCTTGCTACGAATTCTACGGATGGAAACAATGTATCCGCCTCTTGAATACAGTCATAAGCTATGTATCCGCATATCTCCTAAATAGGAGTAATATATTATGACCTATGAGTAAGAATGTTTGTTGATGTATTCGAAATCGTTTAATTTTTAAAAAAAATTATAATTTTTTTAAAAAAGTAAAGAAATAATATAATTACTCTCGTAACATTATACTTTATTAGTCTGACCCAACTAATCAATTAAGCAATCTCAAGAGTCTATGATTTGACCAGAATTGAATGATGCGCTCATACCAATTCCATTAGAATGAAATATGTTTGCTAATACTAATTATTTTTAGAACTGATTAAAAAAATAATCTATAATTTGACCCGAAATTTATTTATTTATCCAAAAACTGGTCTAATGTTAAAAATCAACTATTTTCTAATCATACGTTGCACATGAAGCCTATGAAACCATTACTACTGGAAACATCCATTGCAACCTATGAACTAAATTCTGATCTCACTTACTACTTATTTTCAAAGAGACCGGTCTCTAGTTAAAACTTTTAGTAATTTTGTTTTGTCAAGTCTTATCTTTTCTCCTCTATTAGAAATTACTATATGTTTCTAAATGGCAAAATAATACTCCCTTAATTTCTAAAAGAATGACCTAGTTTTTTTTAATCTGTTTAAAAAAAAAGAATGACATTTCTTTTTGACAGCACTTTGACTTCAACTTTTCACGTGACATGTTTAAGGCCACAAGATTAAAATGCATTTTGGTACATTTGACATAACTTTAATTTAGAACCACAAAATTAAAAGATCTTCTTTCTTTTTTTAAAGTTCGTTTCAAATCAAACTAGATCATTCTTTTTTAAACAGGGGAAGTAGTACCAAAAACATATAAGCGTAAAGCCGAGTAATAAGCTTGAATAGGCATTTTCAAGCGAGGAATTTCAAAAGTAATCGCCGATGCAAGCAAATAAGAAATAGTCATAAATAAATTGTGTTTGACTAATTTTTAAAAGAATTGCTTTTATGAGTCAAATTACAAAAAAAAATGTAAATATTTAATTTCAGCCAATTAAAGTTTGTCATGTCATTAATGAAAGAATTAGTTATCACTCTTAAAGAATCTGTTAAGTGAAAGGGTAATATAGGTGGATGGATGGGTATCTTGGAGCCCAAAGGTGGAAGGAGGGTATTTTTGTTCCATTCCTTATACTTGAAGGGTATTTTAGCCTCGTCTCCGTTTGTCTAGAAATACTTTTCATTTATATTTTTGACTCACTTATACCCATGAAACTAACATCACTCTCTTTATTTTAGTTTTTTAAAAATATTTATAATGTTTCATTTTCTTATTAGATGAAATAAATTCCCCATTTCTACTAGATTTTTTCCTATAATTTATCCAAACTAAAGTAATATACTTCTTGAAGAGCTCAATTTTTTCTTAGAAAAACCTCTAGAATAGTTTTTTTTGTATTTGCTCTAGTTTTTTTTTTTGTGTGGGAGGTAGGAGTGGGAGTGGGGGTGGAGGTGGAGGTGGAGGTGGAGGAAGGTGGATTATGAAGGATATTGTTTTGACTTGGATTAATTATGAATTTTTTTTTAAAATAAATTAAAAACAAATTAGTAATTTTTTGTATTTGCTATAGCTTTTTCTTTGTAATTTTTTTAGGATCATGAAAAAGATATATTATTTTGGCTTGAATTAAAAATCTAAATTTTTTTAAAGTAAATATAATTTGTTTTGTACTTGCTGTAAATTAATGTTATGGTAAAAATAAAGAAAACTATTTAAAATTCATTAAATGAAAATTAAAGAAAGCCAATACGGTATTAGCAAATCACTTTGATTCTTACAAGATTGATTTTTTTGTTTAAAGTAAATGAAATATGTTTTATTGTAACTTTACATTTTTTTAGAGAACTTCTTTTCAGATTTTTCTCCATAGTTGATCCCATCCAAATAGTATACCTGGTTCGCGTCCTCCAAAAAAAGAAGCAACAACAAATACAAAAAACTGCTAGTTTTCTTTTAAATTCATTTAATTTATTTCCTCATAATTTATCCAAGTCAAAAAAATATTCTTCTTAGTGATCCCAAAACAAACTTAAAAAAAAAAAAACTATAGCAAATATAAAAATAACTACTAGATTATTAGTTACTTATTTTTTTTGGTCTTGACGAGGTGTATTATTTTGCTTGTATGTGAAAAAAATCTAGTAGAGGTGGAGTTTTATTACATCCAAAAGAAAATGACACATAATAAATAATTTTTAAAATAAAGAAAGGGTTGATAATAAATGAGTATTTTCAGACAAAAAAGATGAATAAAAAGATATTTTAAACCTTTTTCTATAATTCAAAAGTTTTTTTTGATTCTTTTCTATTTTAAATTTGACATTTCATTTTTAACTTAAAAGCAATTTTTTTTAGTCATTCCAAATGGGCTCAAATACTAATCAATATGCAAGCTCGAATTAAAAACATCATTTTTCATCACGTGTTTTGATTTAATGTTTGTTCCTTTCACTGGTCTTTCTTTTTTTTAAAAGGGAAAAGGCTCAAATATGCCATCGAACTTTCAGAAAAAGTTTATTTATGCCATCCGTTAAAAGTTTGGCTCATCTATGCCATTACCGTTTAAGAAAAGGCTCATTCATGCCATTATTTTTTAACGGTGGTTTTGCAAAACCATTTTTTACACGTGACAATTATAATTCGGCCACGTCATTATTTTTTTCAGAATTTTGATTTTTTATTATAAAAAAATAATGACGTGGCCGAATTATAATTGGCCACGTATAAAAAATGGTTTTGCAAAAAATGTTTGTTCAGAATTTTGTTTTTTATATAAAAATAATAATGACGTGGCCGAATTATAATTGGCCAGTGTAAAAAATGGTTTTGCAAAATCACCGTTAAAAAATAATGGCATGAATGAGCCTTTTCTTAAACGGTAATGGCATAAATGAGCCAAACTTTAAACGGATGGCATAAATGTGCCTTTTCTGAAAGTTCGATGGCATATTCGAGCCTTTTCCCTTTTAAAAAAATGGTCCATCTCTTATCCCTTTCACACAGCTATATATAACTTTTACTAACATGATCCACTGTTGGGAGTGCTCAACCTTTAATTAGTGACCTCAATTTCGAACCCTGAATATGGAGAAAATTATGTTGGGAGCGTTTCGCTCAAGGACATTTATGTAAAGAACTTACATGCAATATGCTACCAAAATTTTCCTCACTCCTCAATTATATTAATAGACAAGTTATCTCCTATTTTTCACCACTCTCCAAAAAATGAGCTCCCCTAATATCCCATGCATAGCTAGCCGTTTATCTGGGAATTATGGATTAGAAAACTTCAATGAAATGCGCAAAAAATACAAAGAGATGATATCAACTCTTCCAAAACGAATGCCTTATAATCCTATTTATAATTACCACCAATATGAAGGCTTTTGGTACTATCCAACCCATTTAGAAGCAGCTTTATGTATGCAACAAAACTTCAATCCTCAACCCTCTGATATTTTCCTATGTAGTGCTCCAAAAACAGGTACTACTTGGCTTAAAGCCTTAACTTTTTCCATCATCACTAGACATGATTTTCATGAAGATTTTACAAATAGCCCTTTAGTCAATAAGGGATCCCATGCATGCATACCCTATTTGGAACATCATTTTATCAACAATCCTAAAATTCTAGATACAGAGTTGTCATTATTAGCCACACATTTTCCTTACACCATCTTACCCAAATCTATACCAGATAATTGCAAGATCATTTACATATATAGAGAACCAAAAGATACATTTGTTTCTTGGTGGCATTTTATACAAAAGATCGAAGCGAAAATTACTGAAACACCCCTAGTCACACTCGATGAGGAATCCATGTTCAAGTTGACAAAATAAACACTATACAAAGGAGTAAGAATATCTTTCATTAAAATTTGATGGAAAATTATGATTTTAAATCAAAGATTCAGTTTACTGATAAGCAGGATTCTATCTCAGAAATGGGCTTTTACTTGGCGTTTTCAAAAAATAAAAATAAATCCAACCACTTTATAACTTTAAAAAAAAATTAAAAAGTGCTTAATTTAACCTTTAGTTTGGACCTCACTCTCGATTGTCTTCCAAGCCTGCAAGGATTCACATGCATGTGTTTTATTTCTTTTATTTTTCTAGTTTTTTTTTTTTTTTAAATTTTATTCATTTTTTAAATTAAAAAAGGAAAAAGACATAAATTTACTTTCGAACTTATCCCAAAAAGTTAGTTACTCCCGGGACGTGTGACACCACTCTCACAATGAGAGGTGTATCACATTTGCGCCACATCAATCCCATGTCTCTGTCATATCAGATGTCATGTCAAATTTTGATTAAAATTCTCTATTTCATTCAATTGTTTCTTCTTCAATGAACATCACCATGAAATCACTACCATTGCCGTCATATTACTACCAAATCTATATATTTCACCACTTACAATCAAATCCATCATCAAAATCATACTACCACTATTATTCCCACAAAAATTATAAAAATCCACCACAAAATTTGATACCCATAAACAAACTCATCACCAAAATTAGATCATCACCAACAAAAGGTACAAACCCACCACCAAATATCACTACCACCATTGTGACTATCGATTTTTTCTTCTCCACCACCTTCAATTCTCGCTTCTTTGTCACCCCTCACCAACAAATCCATCATTATATTTTATTTTTTAAACTTAATTATCAATTTTATCAACCATCAACAAATTAAAGCTGAAGAGAAAAATAAAATATAATGAAAATGATGAAATCGAATAAGTATCAAAATAGGATATGATGAGGGTGGGGGGAGCGGATTTTGGTGGAGGTATAGTGGGGTGGTTGGGTGATGAAAAAAAAATAAACAAGAAGAAAAAGAAGACGGTTGACCGTGAAGAAGAAGAGGCGTGGGGTGGGGGGTAGGGTGGTAGTATAAAGAGGCGTGGGGTGGGGGGTAGGGTGGTAGTATAAAGAGGATTTCAATTATTATTTTTATTTTATTTACTGTCAAACACGCTTTTTTTTTTAA